>PVKS010000803.1:0-24033 GCA_004027875.1 Aplodontia rufa | reverse complement strand
GGTTATTGAAATCAAGACCTTTCTCTTTAAAAATTTCTGCAGATGCAGCAAGGTGCCGAAACAGACTCAAAAATGAAATAAGCAAAAATAAATAAATGAATAAATATATAAAGAATGATTTCCCCATTCTATTTTATTTTCTCAAAGGAATATTTAAGGACACATTTATTTTTTTCAAGTTTTGGGAGTATCTTTAAAGAGCATTCAAAATGCTCCACTCTTTTGTGTCCTAGTCCATGTTTTTCTAGCTGTTAAACTGTTAAACGTATGGAATCCTAGTGAAATTTTCTTAATAAAATGTCCTGAAATGTCTTAGTTAAATTCTTTAAATTTGGTGTTGCCTTATTTGTAAATAACTGCCAGTAGCAACTTATATACACTATTTCATTTAAAATGCCTCTTCTTGGCTTTGTTTCTCTGAGTTTCATTTCTTATTCCCCAGCTGAACTTGTGCAATGCATGTGCATGTGCGCATGCGCGCCCATGCCTTTACAGATCCTTCTCTTCAATAGCTTGCAAATTGTTGATGACCATGCTTTGTTTCCCTTGTTTTCCACCATGACTTAGCTATTTTCTCCACCTCTGCCTGTGCACATGCTTCCCATTCTTCACAGCTTCTATCAGGGCCCCTTTCCTCTGCCTGCTTTCTCAGTGGGTGCTGTATGGAGGAGAAAGTGAAGTGATAATGAGTTACAATAATGCCTTAAAATCATGGCTGCTCTCTACCATTAGGACTCACCGTGTAGCCGTGTGACTCAATTTTATTTTCAGTAAATTGGGTAAAATAGGAATCATTTCTCTACTCAGATACCAGGATTAAATGTGGTCATTGTTTGGAGTTTATAATTAATCACCAAAGTATTATGTAAAAGTTCATCATTTTCCCAGTCCTTAACTTTTAGTCAGATTTTATTAAGATCTGCTAATTTACATGCACAACAATAGTCTGCATACCCTAAGGGCAGAGACCATATAGCTTTGTAATGTTTTGTTGTCCCCCAATCTTGCATTGAGCTATGGTGGGCACATAAAGGCAAATAATTACTTATTTATTTAAACATTGAGCATTCTAGGTTCATCCAGCATCTTTTCTCCTCTTTAACTTCATCCTTCTGAAAAAGTTTGAGGTGCAGGTTGCCAAGTATTGCACTGGATGGTTCTTTTTATTGTGTTGTCAGTTAAGAATTCCTGCACAGCCTGACACTTCAAGGCTGAGTAGTTCTTCTAGCAAACAGCGTGGAAAAGAAGCGCATTCCAGACACAGCATAACCTATGCAAAGGCAAAGAATCCTAACAGGATGGCAGGGTAGAAAGGAACATGGTTTGAAATGGTTTCAGTGCTAGATGGGGTCTTTAGGGATTGCAGGAGCCAGGGAGGGAAATACTGAGAAGGACTAGATGCTGATGAGCTTACTGGGGTTCATAACAGAGCCATTCTGCAGGATTTAGTCAGGGATGCCCTTTGTTAATAGGATCCATTAAATAGATTATTCTAATACAGTCATTACTTAAGAATGTTTCGTGTGATAAGTCTTTCACATGTAACTTGCATTTATTATAATGAGAAACTTGATATTCAAGGGACAGCTGTACCCTCTGAAACCTATCACAGTAAGCTTAGGGTTAACATTTGTTATTCAAAAAGTACACATAGTTGAACTGTGATCCCGCAGAGTAAAGATGTGACAATGGATGGATACTTCACTAATTTCACTTAGCATCTTAAACAAAGTAGCAACATTCTCATGATGTTATGTGTCAGAGTTCTAGCTTTGACGAGACTTCACTGATTAGATACTGATTAGATTTCTATGTCTGTGGTGGTTTCCTTTCTGTACCATTTACCAGTTACCTGTTCTCAGTCTTTTCTGTTTGCCTTTTAGCACATGCTTGCCCACTGCCTCATTGAGTTGTTTAATACATCGAGCAAAGGAATAATATAAACTTCTTGCCAATATCTGCTTTTTAAACCTCTGTTTAATTAATTTAGTTATTTTTGCAGTGTCAGGGGTTGAACCTAGAGACTCACACAGGTTAAGCAAGTCCTCTACCACATCCCAGCTCCTTAAACCTTTAGATATTAATGTAAAACTCATGCTTGCTTCTCTTCCTTGGACAATCTCACAGTGGAATATTTTGCATGTTTTCTTTGTCAAATGAGTGTGACAGCATTCAAACATCTAAGAATGCTTTTTATCCAGCTTCCAATGAGCAGCTATAAGATACTTTATTCCTGTTTTGCTTTTATGAGAAATATGGAGGGGATAGCTTTGTGATAATTTCCTTAGGATGTCAGTGATGTGCTGCCTTCTCATAGCATTGTTGACTGTCTTGTCAAAGTTTTATGTATGCAGATACCAAATGCATTATTGAAGTGGGATGTAATATGTAGATACCTGGTGGCATGAATATAGAAGAAGCACAAGTAACATCATAGAAGCAAAGTTCAGAGTTAAACAGAACAACAGAGAAAGTTCAGAAAACATGCTTTAGACACTTTTTTTTGAAACATAAGCAAAAAAATGTTGTTTGTCTCATGAGAAATTTGAACTAACACTTTCAGTTTTGTGGTAAAAAATGTATTTGTATTCTCAGAGGCAAATCTTAAGGAATGCATGGGACATAAAATGTAACTGCATATTTATATAAAATGGTCTGTTTTCCTTTTTATTATTTATTGCTCAATGTTAGAAGAGTTTTTTTCTCTTTTTTTAAGTGGACTTAGTGGGCTTTTTGGCTGCAGACATTTTTGTTTTTAAGTGGCAGTCCAGTGGAGATTTTCTCAATAGGGTTGTATAGACAATTTCTATTTTTGAAAGTAGGACTAGAATAGTGTTAGATTTTCAGTATCTTGAAGTACTGTTTCCTTTTTAGTTATCTTGGAAAAATGTTGCCTTTGCAATTTTAAATATTTTTTTGACCTTAACTTGATTGCTGATATAGTTTCTTCTCATTCAGAATTTTTGAATAAATCTGACTTACATATGAACAAATGTGGAATTAAAAACAAAGGACAGGGGATTAGGGTTATTGAGGAAATCAAAGTTAATAAGATTTAAAATGCTGAAAACATAGCTCACATTTTTCCAAATCAAATTTCTGCAATTATCTTGCAGCCATTTTAGGAAGGGAAAATTTTTATTGCTAGGAGAATGGAAAAACCAATAGTCCTATAGTACATTTTAAGAAAAGGGTTCTTTGTCACATTTGAATAGAGTATGTGTGTGAAGTTTGCTCTTTATTATTTTTTATTCCAACAGAAAAAAAAAATCAACAAGTTGGCAGTTGGTTGTACAGATTTCCCTTTGTGGTGGAAATACTGGGTTGTTGTGGGAGAAAGCTGCTGCCCATCCTAACACAGATGCTAATTGTATTCTGTCATTCTTCTTGGTTGCCATTGTGATGTTCTTAGCTGCCTTTTATTTGTGTTTTTCCAGGACAGAAGTGATTACTAATTGTGTATCATGCTGCACTGAAGACTCAGGCCATTTGGTTTTGTTTTCTGTGCCTCACTTTCTTGTGTAGGAGAGGAAAGAGGAAGGAGGATGGGAGCTTTTAGTGCTGTGGCTAGTCTCCTACATGCCTGGACTGCTTCTCTAATTTGCATGGGTACCTTGGGCATTGTCCTCTGGGGTTGGGGTAGCTTGACCTCCTCCTTAGTGTAGTGACCCTTGTCATTCTGCTGTTCATTCCTCGGGCCTGTTTAATGCTAATTAGGCCTTCAACCAGTTGCTGTTTACAACTGTGTGCTTTAGAAACCAGGGCCTTCTCCAAAGACCACATTGGTGGTCTAAAGTGAACCCCTTAGGATTGAAGAACCCCCATCTCAGAGAAAAGCCTCTTAACATTCTATTTATTTAGAAATATATAACAATCACCTCATTAGCATAAATAAATAAACAAGAACTAAATTTTTGACCTGCTTACTTCTTAATGATGTCTGGATTCCCTTTAGGAAATTGTTTAAATTCTTAAATTTGGGGTTCTAATGAAACAGATCATCTCGGTCTGCCCTCCCACTGGGAACACTGGGTCAGGGTAGAATGGTAGTGCTAAAAAGGAGAGGGCAGGTTAATTGGCCTCAAGTTTAGGATTTATTTACATTATGGTTATCTACTGTTTGATTAAACTGATTGAACATGAGAAAAAAAAAATCCATTGACCCTGTGCATGATGACCTTGATAAACATAGGTACCAGAATTTATTACAGTCTTTTAATCCGTAGACATTTCATTTGCATTTCAGCTGAGAGCTTTGCCAGCCCTCCTGGAGAATCAGGTTTGCATTTGGGACCTTTTGACCAGTGCTGCCTACTGTCATTCTAAACTCATGGAAGGGGTCCCCTGATGCTACAGCAAGTCCCAGATCTCACTTGTGATCACTCCTGAGAGCTGCTTACAAAGCCACCTTTTGAAACAGACACTTTGAGATCAGTGTTTGGTGTGGTCACTGAACCACAGTCTTTGGAAAGAAGACAATGGGAAGAAATCTGTGTTCTACGGACATGATTTTTTCCAGCATTTATAAACTAAAGGTAACATGGGTAGCAGTGTTTAGTGTAGGATTCAAGGCTCTTGAGATGCACAGTATCTTTGACTTGCTTCTAAGCAACCGCTTTGTTTTTAATTTTGATAATGTGACATATTTATTGCAATGAAAGTAACAAAAAATCGAAGGTGACTTTTTATTTTTTTACAGAAAGAGTATGTGGAATTTATGGAGGGAAATGCCTTCATTTAGTCTTTCATGGGTATAGTAAATCTCATGTTGACAGGTTACTTTGCTTGATAAACTCATTTATGCCGGTTCTTGTACAATGAAAACAGGGTACATTAGAATTTCTTTTTATTAGAAATGCTTTAATTAAGGTCAGATGAGCTTGCTTGCTAAATAACTTTGAATAACTTCCTGGACTTAGGAAATTAATTGATAAAAAAGCATATAAGGCAGGCTATTTAAATATTATCCTTAGAACAAATCCTGATATTGAAAGATAAACTATTTATGCTTTGTTCTGTAGGTTTTTGGCCTTTAAATAACATTTTGTAGCCATTTTTACAAGAAATTGGATATATTACGCCAGGCATGGTGGTGTATGCCTGTTACCCCAGCTATCTGGGCGAGTGAAACAGAAGAATAACAAGTTCAAGGCCAGCCTGGGCAGCTAAGCAAGATCCTATCTCAAAATAAAAAATAAAGAGGCCTGGGGTTGTAGTTCAGTGGAAGAGCGCCCCCTAGATTCAGCCACCAGTAATACACGTACACACAAGGTACACAATTGGATATATGTATATGAAAGAGAGGTACACAGAGGACAGACGGACAGACGGATTTGTTCTAAGGCCTGCTGAAGGTCCTCCCTTGCCTGTTGCTCCTCGGTCTTAACTCTCTGTCCCATGTTAACAAGGAACTGCGTGGAGGCAAGCCTTCTCTTTTGTTGCTATTGATGTCACAATAGGTATTTGTAGCCCAGTTTTAAAAAAAAAAAGTGTCCAATATATAGAATTCTGATTGTGGATTTTTCATTAAGTTACTGTTTTTTTTTACATCTGAATTCACGTTCTTTTAAGTAGGAGACTGGCACTTATGATTTCATTAGTGTTTATAATCAAGCTGGAATGGTTATGTGGCCGTGAAAATCTGGGGAAAAAGAGCTCCCTACCAATTTTAATTTGGCAAATAGTTTATTTTACTGTGTACCATGCCCCCTCCCAATTGAGGGATCCCCAGGGGATCATTTTTTTTGTCTCAAGTATACAAAGTTCTGCAGAGAAGGAAGTGAAGGAGAGGAGCAGCGGGAAGGCTGGGGAGGGGACCAAAGCTACAGTCGGCCTTGGATGGTCCTTTCCAGCTCTTGATTTCCTTGCTCATTAAAACTGGGATTGTACCTCCTAATTTCTCATTTATCAAGGTTGTGATAAATGAGAAAATGTTTGTAACAGTGCTCTGTAAGTTGTAGAGTGGGATAAGCAAGGACAATGAGATTCCTGCTTAAGGGGTTATTGGCCATTAATTCCCCTTGGCAGACATAAATATGTAAAGTGGGCCTCTCTCTACTGGGGAAGTTCTTTTTTTTAAACAATTTGCCTCATAATCTAAGAAGTTTCAAGACACTAAGTATTTATATATATATATATATATATATATATATATGTAAGTAATACTGTATAATAATACTATAAATACTTTTAAACATATGCAATATATATATTTTGTATCTTATGAACCTACCAAAAATGGAAACAAATACTAAGATACAAATCAAAGCTGCAGCATATTCCTCCTGTACCGCAGTTCATTACCTTAAGCCTTCTGCTCTTCTTTGGGGTGTGGAAACCCCCTCTAAACCATTGGCTAGTGACTGTGTCCTGGAGGAGATGGGCTGCGTTATAGGAGGACTGCATGTTTGGAAGTAGAGTTGCTGGGAAAAGGTGAGGTGTGTCATGCAAGTGTACCTCCAGGTGGGGTGCCCTGCTGGGTGGCATGATTGGCTGTCCTTCTGTGGTTTGGTAACATCAGGGTTTCCCCCCATCCTATCCGAATGTAGAAGGGCACGTTTTATTCTGTGTCTTTGCTTGCCACTTATTGCAGAGGCCAAGCTGAATTTGAGGACATTCAAAGGAAGCAATACCCTAGACTCTTTTGCACCCGATTTAAGGCTGCCTTCAGATGTAGACAAAAGTTGGTTTCCTTCTGACTTCCATCTTGAAGTCAGAAACGATTAGGATGGGGCTGCAGCAGTGGCTCAGCAGTTCCATTGCTTGCCTGGCGTGGGTGAGGACATGAGTTCAAACCCCAGCACCACATACACAAAGAAGTGTTGCAGCAATGAAAGTCACATGAAAAACTAAATAAAATTGATCCTCTCTTTCCCACTGTTCCTCTCTCTTTTAAAAAAAAAAGTGATTAGTAAATATGTTAGTGTGTTGTTAAGCAATTTATGCTTCAATTTTTGTTGTTTTTTTGTTTGTTTGTTTTTTGTTTGTTTTTAATTTTCCCAGCTTATGTTTAGCTGGAGTTAACAACACATTAATTTCCTTAGTGGAGAACTCTGACTTTATGACTGAATTCTGCTATGGAGCTTTCTTAGCATCATTGATTTCTCTTCCTTGTGCACTCTTTTTTTTCTTTTGTTTTGTTTTATTCCACTCACTTTAGAGAGAGTTTTCAGAAAATAGCCCAGGTTGTAATTTTTATGTTATATTCTTTTTTTCTTTCTTCTTCAATTTCAATTTAATAATAAAAGTGAGTAATTGAAGGGTACTACTTGGCTTAAAAGGAAAGAGACTTGTGCTACTTTTCTTGTAGTTTTTGCTGCTTTGTAGACGCAGCTATGTGTGGGATTCATGGAGAACCATGTCAGTAAGAAAGAACTCAGTTGTACTTTGAAGACTCTTATTAGGGCCTGGGGCTGCCAGGAATCTTAGGCACTAAAATAATAGATGAGATAGATTTAGAGGGAAAACCACGTAGTTTGATTTCATCTGAATTGGGAAATGCTACTGGAAGGGATTGCCCCATAGTGTTGTTGATTCTGAGCTTTGTTATTCTTTCCCTTGGTGTCATTTAATGTTTAATCTAAAATGAATAAACAACTGCCCATTTCTCCCTGCTTTCAAAAAACAAAAACAAAAACAAAAATTAAAACACTACCAAGACAAAATAAACCAGAGCATGTTATTCATTCACTAAGATGTGAGAATGTAACTTTCACTTTTCTTTGTATCATGTGAATGATATTTAGCTTACCATGTTGCTGGCAGTAACCCTTTTTGGTTTTTCAAACTGCAAAATCTACTTTGCAATAACTATTTGAGAGTTTTTCTTCTGCTGGTTGGAATTATATGAAAAATAGTGTCAAATGAAGGAATCTTTCAAATATTTTTGAACTGTTATGACTTACACTTTATAAACCCTTTAATGAAGAAAATGTATTGTTTGTCTTCACTGGTATAATTTTCTACATGGTTTGTCCCATCATGGAAAATTTGAAACTAATTATGAACTCTTCTAATAAATTGAGTCAACTATAGAAATCTTATTTATTTGGTTGACGGGGAGAATTGTTGTAGAAACTTGTTTCTTTTCTCTGTTTTGTTAGATTGGAGTTGACTCTCAGATGCAGAGAAGTTATTTTTGAGAGAAGTACTTGTGGTGGTTTATGTGTATGTGTATACAAATGTATCCATGCATCTCGGTCTGTGTCTGTTGTTGAATTGCATAATTACAGCTGATGTCACAAGACAGGCAATAGTCCAAGCAACAGCTTATACATATTAAAATCCCAAATGCCTTAAAATAATGATATTGATGATAAAATGACAATCTCTCACCATCAAGTCACACTTGCCAGCCTGAAACTTGGTTTTATGACTTTTGAGTTCTCTAGTCTTCATGATTCTAGAAATCCTGACTCAATGCTGATCCCTGATCACTAGAGGATTTGGTTCACTTTGCAATGTTGTTAAATATCTAATAGATTGAAGGCACTGAACTGGGTAGCATTTTATGTTTCCAAGTCATTTTAAATAAATACCAAAATTCTGAGGGAGGCAAAGCTACTTTATATTGTAGCTTTTTCTGATTTTTAGCTTTTGTTCTAAGATTTTTCTTTTTCTTTCTTTCTTCTTGCTTTCTTTTTAAGAGAGAGAGAGAGAAGGAAAGTGGAAGAGAGAGAGAAAAAGAGAATCAATTTTATTTATCGTTCATCTGGACTTTGTTTCTGTGTCAGTTGTGTATATGGTGCTGGGGTTTGGACCTAGGTCCTGGCGCATGCCAGGCAGTCACTGGAGCCACGTCTCCAGCCCTCTTCCCAAGGGCTGCTTAGAGCGGTGACTATTCATCACCTGTAAATCAACGTAGAAAGTCAGCATGCTATGATTATCGGATTCTTGACTTGCTATAATCTTTCTTCTCCTACTTTCCCTGCATTCTGTTTACTTAGGTTTCCTTTCCATTAAGAAACTATGGATGAGATCATATGAACTTTTTATGTATCTGCAGGTCTGTAAAGTATTAGAAAAAAATACAAACACCTTTTAACTTCCTTCTTCAAAGGAATTATACTCTGTTGGAGGGATTGTAACCTACAATTTCTACCCTTATCTAGTGAGATAAATGATTTCCTTCCCCACTTTAAGTAATAGTATGGTGTGAGGTACAGTATATTACTTATTGTCCATCACGTTCCAAAGGCCCTGACAGTGGATGTGGGGATTCTTTGATTCTTTTTATGTGATCACTTGATTCATGTTAACTTAGACATCAGTGGTCCAGAATTAATTTCTTCCAGTTTGTACTTTGAGAATTATTTCTTCCAGTTGGTATTTCTGATAGGGAACTAGATTTTTGATTAAAGTTTGGTACAAGATGAGCATCTGCCATTGTTTTGAATTAACACTGATGAGCTAGTTTTAAATGTTTACTTTGCAGTCTCTCATTTACTGGGAATTCCTTGATTAGAATATTACTTGGTATATCTCTTTCCTTTGTCTCCAGCAGAGATCTGGGTCTGATGTTTTTGAGTAAAGTGTTTCAAGCCCTTTAGTGATATTAAAAAGAGATTTCCCCTAGTCTCTGCTGAGAAACTGGGAGTTGATAACAACTCCAAGGGATCTTGTTATAGAAGCTTTTTTTTCCCTTAAGAATCTTTTTACTCTTCAGTTTTGCTATATATATAGCATTTTTAAAATTGGTTCCTCATGCACACCTGTTTTCCTATTACAAGCTAGAGAATATCACACGTACTTAATGTAAAGACAATGTAACAATACAGTTTGCATTTAGCTCTAACACTGTTTTGTTTGTTCAATGAGATTTATGGGGCATTTTTCCCCCTGCTGTGGTACTAGGGATCAAACCCAGGGCACTGTACCACTGAGCTATATCAGCAGCCCTTTTTGTTTTTTTATTTTGTGACAGGGTCTTTCCGAGTTGCATAGGCGAGCCTTAAACTTGTGATCCTTCTTGCCCCAGCCTCCCCAGTAGATTAGAGGAATCCTCAGGGATTACAGGAATGTATCTCCTTGCCGAGGGCTTATGGACAATTTCTTTCTAACAAATATTTGACTTGGAGTTTGGGCTGTGCATTTTAGTTTTCATACCCAATGGGAACTGGTAAAATTGTGTTCATATTTACATATTCACTGTCTTCTAGGCTACTAGGTAAACCAGGTTTTTTCTTTTTCTTTTCTTTTTTGTATTTCATGATTATTTTTCATTTTAGAGTTCATTTTAGATGATGTGAGTAAATAGAGCGAGGTGGCTGAGGGATATTATTTATGAAATATCATTGGACTTATTTTTCGAACTGTATTTCCTTTACATCTAGTAGCTTCTTTACTGTTTTAACCCTTTCTGATTTGAAAAGGAGGGTGTTAAGGAACTGTTTATAATAATATTTAGGCTTTTTTATAGGTATGATTATTATAGAACCGATTTATATTTAAATTAGTTTATATTTTCTCGTATAGCATTAGTGTTTGCTAAATTCTCTCAGGGTGCTGCTTAAGTCAGATACTTAAAATTATCCCTTACAGCTACTTTCGATAGATTTTATTTTATATTATCAGCATGAATTTGTATTTCTTTTTGTGTGTTTGTGTGTGTGTGTGTGCTGGTAATTGAACCTAGGGGTGCTCTACCACTAAGCTACATTTCCAGCCATTTTTATTTTTTATTTTGAGACAGGATCTCACTCAGTTGCCCAGTCTGGCCTTGAAATTGTGATCCTCCTGCCTTTACCTTCTGAGTCACTAGGATTACAGGTGTGTGCCACTGTGCACAGCATATTTCTGTAATTCTCTTAGTTGATAAAATCAGTTATTAGAAGTCAATGTCCTTAGACTATCAGTGGGCTAAGCATTTTTCTTTTTTTGCTCCATCCTGATAATATATATCCTGTCTTAAGAAAGTAATAATCTGGCATCCAAAAGTGGTATTTTTATGTGAGATAGGAATAGGCTTTTCTGTATCTCAACAATATTTAAATGATTTCTTTGTGAAAAATCTGTATGGGTTTGCTTAAAATAAAGTTAAACTTGTGACTGTATTTAAAATATGACTTGATAAAAGTAGTCTGTAACATTTTGGAAACATCTTTCAGATAAAGTGCTTTTTATTTTGGGAGTTGGGTTTATTACAGCAGTATTATTTGAATATAAGAATGATGGGACAGTACCTCTGACCTCTTACATATGTATTAGAATAAAGGCAATAAGTATTTTTCTTATTCAGAAGTCTCAGAAGTCTTACTGATGAATCTGTATAGAACTACTAGTGAAAATGAGATTAAATTGCACAAATTCATTGAATTCTCCTGAGTACATGATTTTAAGTTTTTACTGCAGTGTTTGGTAGCCTAGGAACAGCAATAAGAGCACAGAGGGGCTACTTGGCAGGTGGATTGGGAATGCTAAGACTGTGATTGTGTCCTTTTCTTCAGTGTAGTCAGTTCTGCCCTTAGTATATTTGCAATTTGGCATGTGCCTTTTTCATTTTCCTTTTCCTCTCCCCTACCCTTTACTCCCCTCCACTCCCCTCTCCTCTCCTCCCCCTCCCTCCCTTCCCCTTTGCTTCCCTTCCTTTCCTTCTTTTCTTGTACTGGGATTGAAACCCTGCATTGTTTAACCAGTGAACCACATCCCCAGCCACCCCTCTTTTTAAAATTTTATTATTTTGAGATAGGATCTTACTAAGTTATTCAGGGCCTCACTAAATTGCTGAGGCTGGTTTTGATCTTGTGATCTTCCTGCCTTGGCCTCCAAAGCCACTTGGATTGCAGGTCTGCTCCACTGTGCCTGGCCTCTTTACCCTTTTAAAATTCCCCATGTTGCAATCTATCCGTTTTCTTTTTTATTTCTATTCCTTAAAGGTACTTTTTATGGGAAGTAGCTGCTGGCTGTAAGTGTGCAATCTTGCTAACACAATGAGGGGGGAAAAACAAACCCCACAAAACCCAGCTTAGCTCACTTGCCTTCCTCTCGCTCCTAGCCTTCCCTGGCCCTTTTCATGAGTAAGAATTGACCTGTCTCATCCCGTTCTCTGGTACTTGTGGGACAATGTCTGTTACAGTCACCTCTTCACCATCTTCTTGTGACAGAGGCAGTCACTGCTCTTGATCTCTCCATCCAACCTCTTTCTAGAGTGCTGAAGTTCTAAACCTGGGCAGTTGTTCATGGTTCATTTTCAGAACCAAGAAACTCAGAATTGACTTTTTTTTTTTTTAAGAGAGAGGAAGAGAATGAGAAAGAGAAAGAGAGAGTCAATTTTATTTATTTTTCCATGTAGCCTTTGTTTCTCTGACACTTAGTTGTGGTGCTGGGGTTCAAACCCGGGTCCTCACACATGCCAGCCAGGTGCTCCAACCACTGAGCCACTGCTCCAGCCCTCAGAATTGACTTTTAAAGAAAGCCTGTCACAGATTTCTGTGTGTTACTAATATTCCTAACTCATTTAAGGAAGCTCCGTTTAGGTGATAGAGCACTTGGTTTTGACAAACGGCTTCTTCAGCTCTCCAGATTCATTCCTTTTGTCTTTTTGAAACCAGCTACTGAAATATGGAGTGAATCAACTTAAATGGATTTTCTAATCTTGTGACTGGCAGATGTAGGAGGTCAGGCTTTGCCAAGTAATCAGTATCAGTCAAGAGTGTCAGGGAAAAAGAATTGGAACCTGTTGGCTCTGATTCAGCTTATGCAGAGTTCCAGAGGTGGTCAATAAAGAGGAAAAAACAAATAGATTTAAGTGTTCCATAATGGTCATGAAACATTTAAAACAGGAAATAAGACAAGGAACTCTGTGAGGGATTGCTATGATGAATTAGCAACATGAACGGTGGTGGACAAATTCATTAAACAAAGTTTCCATCTACTGTGAACAATACTATTTTGAAGTGAAATGCCATCCTTGATTTAGATTAGGTAGAAATATCCACTCTCCACTGGGATAAATGGATGGCACTGATTCTTGTTCACCTGCTGAATGAAGCCAGAGAAGCTGACGAGACTTGTGCTGTTAGTACTGTGGAAGGACTCCTGGTGGCTGATGGACAATTGAACCCACTTCCTTGCTTTGGATGTAACTTTGGATCTATTTTAAGATCATGATAGGAATATAGAGAATGAGACTTTGTTACACTTCATGTTTTAGTTTGCTTTCTGCAGTCTGTTGTATGTGCATTCCACACTGAACCCTTGAAGTAGGCAAGAGATGACTAACTGCTCAAGGCCATGTTGTCAGGGACAAAGTCCTGAGTGTTCAGATGCTGAGCACAGAGCTTTGACCAGCAGTCCCATTGTCATAAACTGTGGAGGATGGGCTGTATCTGTTGGAATCGGTTCTCTCTTTGACTACAGTTTTCTGTCCCTGTTTGTAAAACTTGAGATTAGAAATTTCTCTTATGCCAGTTGGTTGTGCTTTTGTTTGGAAATATTATTTGATAGGACCCCCTCTCCACCTTTGTAAATTCTCTTTAGAAGAAGGATTGCTAATTTTCTTGGAAAGAAGTCAATTGCTGGGCCAGGCTCAACATGTTTGAAAAACCTTCTTTTTCTTGTCTCTCTGCCTCTCTCCCTTCTTTCTTAATATATTTGGAACACAGTGTGGCAGTTGCTGGGATGCTAGAGCTGTACTTAATCCAAGTTTAGGAGAATGGGTTGCATGAGTTTATTCATACCTCTCGAGTGACGTGAATGGGCTCAGTGTCATCTCTGGGCTTGTGTGTTGTAGGCCCAGAGGCTGCACTCAGAAGGCACTCGGAACCCAGTCTAGTAAGCAAACCATCATGGGGGTGCTTTGCTTCCCCCGGGGAGGGAAGCCTGCTCACGAGTATGTGTTTTAAACTCCAATAATCAAATAATATTCTTTGCCAATTTCAGGCATATTCAGTGAAAGAAGCTAACGTATTATTAGATTCTTCTAATTATAGACACATTCAGGAGGAGGCAAGTGCCTCTACTTTAGAGAGAAGCTACCATCATGGAAAATTTATCCTGCTGTAGAGTTACTAAATCCTTTCCCTTTTGATTTTGGTATGTACCAGAAGAAAAGCTTTTTGCCACATTTTTGATGGCAAAGAGCATAGCTACCACTTGTGTTAATAGTAGGCCTGATTCTTCTGTAGAAGAGTACTTGCCTGTCTTAATTTAGCCATTCATTCCATAACTGATTCTAGAAAGTATCTGTTATGTCCACATGACATCAATTTGTCACTGATTAGTCACTTCAACTAAAAGTGTTCCCATACTATCTAATATTGATCCTTGAGCTATCATTCTACATTGCTACAGGACTTTATTACTGATGTAGCCTTATGTCATGACTTGCCTTACATCTGCACCTGTTGTTGTCCTAGTAGAAGTTTTTATTTATTTTTTTTTTTATTTTTTAATTTTTTAGTTTGGATGTAATGTAGTCTCTGCTGCAGGTCTTAATTAACATTGTATATTTGTGAAACAAAGTATATTGATAGAGTTGCTTTTCTATTTCAAAGCCTCCTATTCTCTAGGCCAGAGGTTCTTAATTATAGTCAGTTGACCAGTAGCATCAACATCTCTGGAATTTGTAATGCCAGTTCTTGGGTGCCACCTTGGACCAAGCAAATGAGAAATCCGTGTTGCATGAAGCTTTCCTGATGTTGTGTTGCACCCTGCTGTTTGAGTGCTGCTGCTGTTAGTCGTGGCAAAAAGTTCATGGTTCTCCCAGGCAGGTTAGGGCTCTGACAGGTTCAGGCCTCTCTTCAGCCTTCCTGCTCCAGCTGTCACTGTTGTAGATGTCTCATCATTTTCAGAACATGACATGCACTTCCATGCTCTGTGCTTTGCTACGCTGTTCTCACTTTGTAGTGTTCATTCTTATGCACCTTCTTGGTGAATTCCCACAGTAGTGAGGAGCAGCCAGGTGTAGTGGAAGGAGTCTGAGCAGGCTTCAGTTAAGTCTGTCTACTGCCACTTAAACCTGTTGTGTGTCCACTCTTAGCCTGGCTTTCATTACCTATGGGGATAACGAGAAATCAGCCTAGTTGCAAAGACTGAGCAAGATGCTCTGGGTAAGTTTACTCTAATCATATATTCTATGCAGTAGAGTTTAAGTTCACAGTTTCTCTTGAACTTGAGGTGCTTTCTGAGGTAAGCATACTCAAGAATAAATTCATACAATATTAAATTAACTGTTTTTTTTTTTCCCAGGATTGAACCCAGGGACACTAACCAGAGTCACATCCCCAGTGCTTTTTTTTTTTTTTTAAAGAGAGAGGGATAGTGAGAGAGAGAGAGAGAGAAAGAGAATCAGTTTTATTTAGTTTTTCATGTGGCTTTCATTGATCTGAGTCTTCGCTGTGTACGTGGTGCTAGGGTTTGAACTTGCATACTTGTGCATGCCAGGCAAGCACCGTAACCGCCGAGCCACTGCTCCAGCCCCATCCCTAGATCTATTTATATTTTATTTTGATGCAGGGTTTTGCTAAGTTGCTTAGGGCCTTGCTAAGTTGCTGAGGTTGGCTTTGAACTTGCGATCTTCCCTACTCTGCCTCCCCTGGTGCTGGGATTACAGTTGTGTACCTCCATGCCCGACTAAAATAAACTATTTCAAAGTGTACAACTTGGTAACATTCTGTGCATTCACAGTTGAGCAGCCATCACCTCTGCTTCCTGACATTTTTGCACCCCCAGGAGACCCTGAACCTATTAGGTAGTCACTTTCCCTTTCTTCTCCCTTCAGTGTTCCTTTTGTTCCTTTATATTCTTTTTTTTTTTCTTTTCTTTTCTTTCTTTCTTTCTTTTTTTTGGTACCAGGGATTGAACCTAGGGGGACTTAACCAGTGAGCCACATCCCCATCTGCTGTTGAGACAGGGTCTCCCTGAGTTGCTTAGGGCTTTGCTAAGGTGCTGAAGGTGACCTTGAACTTGTGATCCTCCTGCCTCAGTCTCCTGAATTGTTGTGATTGCAAGCATGTGCCACTGAGTCTAGCTATTTTATATGATAGGTCATGAATAGTCTCATATTCATCTTTAATTTTCTGGAGATATATATCTATATATGTATATACATACATACATACATACACACATATATATATTACTTGCCACATAATATGTGTCCAATTCAAGTTTAAATAAAGTAAATTAAAATGAAGATCTGAATCATACCACAGAACATGATTAATTTTTGCAAAATGAAATGAATATGTGTTGTATAGTCATTATAATTCTTTTAAGATTTCTTAAATTCTGTTGTATTTTTATCTTTACTTTGGCAAAGCACCTTTTCATAGAATGGATATATATATATTATATATATATATATATTCATTTTCATACATCTCTTATAATGTTTAATTACACAGCAGCAGTATGGTTAAATCCTCTGAGTCATTTCCATAGTGTGCTTACTCCCTGGGTATTCATGCAAACTAAACAGTTGATGATGCAGGGTCTGGATAATTAGTTTCTTTATAGGCCCTTCCATCTTTCATTTTCTGGGTCTTGGACTCTTAAGCCTTCAAAATAATATTTCACACTTATAAAGCATTTTATATTTTTGAGTGATTTTATTTCTGTCTCATTTGCTTTTGGGATAAGAAAACTATTGACTTAGTCTTTTCTCTTTTAATTAAATACATCATCAGTTCTGCATTTAGGTACGGATTTACTTTGAAAGTAATAAGTTGTAAAGAAACATTATTCAGTTAATGTTGATTGAATTTTCCAGTGACGATGCAAATGCCATTCATCCCTAATATTTTATATGCAGAAAGTGCTTTCATTTTAAACAACTATGCTGCTGTCTCAAATGATGCTTAATTTTACTTTAAACATGTTAGTTGTAGTAAGGAATTAACAGCATGAACTTTGAAGAATTTTTCCAGTGCCTTCTTCCTGCACTAGTGATGACTTAGGGGTTGGTAAGGTGGTGTGGGTGTGGGAAGAGAAGATTTTCAAGTTGAAACATTGGGAGCTCATTAGCATCTTTCAAACCCTAATGTTGTTTTGTTTCAGATAGATTTATTACACCGTCTTTCTCCCCAATTCATTGCAGCATGTGAAGGCTCAGTTGTAACAAACAAAGGAGATATATAACCCTTGAACCAATTAGCATAGCTTACAATGTTCTTAATAGGCTTATCTACCTTATATGAGACTTGGGAAAATGCCTTCACTTCTCTGCTTCCTTGATCTCTAGGGAAGTCTTTCAGTGTCAGCTGCTTTGTACCCACAGTGTAAACCTCATATATTTGATTTTCAGCTTTCTGGTAGAAAACCCTCTTTTCAGTTTGATGGCTCCAGGGTCTGCAGCCACTCAGTTGTGGCTGTTCACTTATTTGCACGGAGTCTGTTGATACATGAGACGGCAGCACATGTGACTTGGTCCAGGGGTGGCTCATTGGCCTGCACTAGCATGCGGGACAGGGCACAGGCCTGCAATTTGTTCAGCTAGTGCTGACTCCTGGGGCACACTCCTTCTTTCTAACCCCTCTGCTTAGCCTTTGTCCTTTCTCTTTTTACTGATTGTCATTGGAATTTGGTTCATCTTTTGTTCTTGAAAGGTATAAATGATGCACATTTTCCCACTTCCCCCACATCTACCCACTCGCACAGAAAAAAACATTTGTGTTGAGGAAATAAATTGAGACATATTGTTAGTGACATTTCCTAGAGAAGCTGAAGCACTGCCTTGTGTATCTACAGAATTTTGACTCCACAAACAAGAGAAGAACTAGACCTCTCATAGATTTTGCTAATTTACATCTTAAGTAAAAGCATTTTTCCAGTTTTTTTCTGGTAGGTCCAAAAGGGTATTTATATTACTATCTTCCATCAAGATTTCTTATAAACATATTAAAGTGATATTTGCTCCAATTATTATATTTCAAGTTGAGAAGGTAGATTTGACCACCTCTTGCCAAATGTATTTGTTAAGAGATTGATAGGTGAAGCCACAGAGCCATGCCTTAGTGATTGACTGTTTTACTTAACAGGTTTTAACTACTCTAAGTTTTAGTTTTTCCATCTGCAGAAAAGAGACAATGATCGTGGAATCCTTATATTTATTTACATGATCTACTGACATACTCTCTGTCACATAGTAAGTGCTGAAGAAAGAAAAGGCAGCAATGATGTTAATAGGAACTTTCTGGAAAAACATAGAAAAGGACAAATGGAAGGCGGCATGTAATAGTCCAGTCTCGATTAACTTGGACCAGAAGAGACTGAGAAAATTGTACAGCACGGCAGCCTGTTCATTTTCCCCTTTTTGTCCGCCATGGAAAACTCTCACCCACATCATGGTATCAAGCAACCTAGTGTTTTTTTCCTGAGATTTGGATGCTGTAAATGAACACTGGGTTCCACAGGTGCTGTGGCTTGCATGCGTCCCTACAAAACTCAGGTGTTGCCAATCTGATGGTACTAAGAGGTGGAGCCTTTAAGAGGAGATCAGGCCAGAGGGCTGCCTCTGACTGCTTCTCCTGATGAAGGGGTCTCCTTGTCTGGTGGGGCTACTTTTGCTTCCTGCTGGTACCTTGATATTATATTTTCTGGATTCCAGAACGGTGAGAGGATAAATTTTTCTTCTTTACAAATTAGTCTTCAGGATTGGTGATAGTAGCACAAAATAGGCTAAGACAACAGGTTTATGGGTGGAGATCATGATTATATGATCTCCCCCTTCTTTGCTTTTTTTATCCTGGTAGATTTAAGTTCATGTTTTATTTTGACCATTCAGAGGTAATAAGTAACATCAAAATACCAGATATGTTTAGGACACCAGATGGAGTACAGTGCCAGCCACATAGCAGGCACTGAAATGTGTCTGAGAGGCCTCCTCAGGATCTAGGGAGCCTTGGATTTTAATAACATGAGATGGGGGAGGCATCCTTGGGAGGAGACTGTAGCCAAGACGACCCAGCCAGACTCATCGCAACCCTGTATTTCAGGGAGAGCACTGAGAACTGGAGGGACATAGAGCTGGTTACTAAGGCATCTTGAAACAAGGCTGAAGAATGATTTTATTTGCCTTAAGATGAGAAAAAAAGTTTTATAATAGATGGATACACCAGCTGAAGGCTCTCATGGTAAAATTGAGCCCTTTGGCTTTTGGTTTTAGTAGTGAAAAAGTTATAGACAAAGCTAGTGGCATTATGCCAAAATATATAGAGTAATTATTTCTGGTGTTTCACCTATATTTTATCTTGGTCAACAACTTCCTTTTTCTTTTGGGAGAAGAAATGATAGAAATTTAGGCCTTTTCTAGTAGTTTAATATAAGTAGTTGGTCTAAGAAAAAACTTTGTTATTGTGGTTACCCTAGCAAAAAATAATGTTCTTCATAGCATATTTAATAGGTGTTTTAAGTAAGGAATATGTGAAGTATAACTTTCTGAATTAAGGAGTAACCATAATCCCATTTGTCCTAAGATTTAGTATTTTAAAGAAGAGGTGATGTTTGTAATCTATGCAACCACTGGAGAATGGAGTTAAAATGTATACGGTAAAGAATTTTAGAAGAGTAGTATACTTTTAGCTGATGAGACAAACTACTTAATTTTGTGAGGGTAAGGTGATAAACCTACTTGTGTTTAAGTATATAATAACACCATAATTTAGCTTTCGTTCTTTGTCCTTTAATATGTCAATAAAGAATATTTGAGTAATGCCATATTTGAAAAACATGGTCATTGCATGAGTTAGAGCCAAGGGGATGAAGAGGACATGGGATAATGGGAATCTCAAAATCTTCTTGAGCTGTTTCATGTCCTGGGTAATCACTATGTTCCTTAATTTGGCTGAGTATTGTAAGAAAATCAAACACAAAATAAAAATTAAAAAAAAAAACCAAAAAAAAATAAAAAAACAAAAAAAATCAAAAAGGCCTGCTTTAGGTACTTCTTAGTAGCCATATGATCCTGGGGACTGTCATTAACCTCTGTAATCTTACCTGTTAATGGTTGAACATGGTACCTGACAGAGAACTCGGTGAAAAAATGAAAGTTCTCTTTAATGAGTAGTGTATTTGAAAGTACCTTACACAATGTCTAGCACCTGATAGGTGCTTAGTAAATTTAGATGTATAAATGCAGGTGGAATATATGTAATCTCTTACCTTTAGTACCCCTTTGCCACCTTAAGGTAGCTAAATGCCTGTGTTAACCAAGCACTTGATTGTCAGAGACTTTGTTACGCAGAAATAGAGAAACAACTTTGAAGGCCTGAGAGGAATCTTGCCCTGCTGTAGGTCCACCTATTCAGGCTGACCTTGGGAGGATTCCTCCTCCCATTGATATAGAGGATACACCTGGGGGTGCCCAGGTGCTCTTGGCCACACTAAGCTGGAAGGGCCTCTCAGAGGCAGATGAACTTAAAGGGAGAAGAATGAAATTTTAATCAGTAACATACTATTGCAATAAGGAAATGGTCCTGTGTGAATTGAACTCAACTTCAACTTTTACATGGATGGCTGAGTGTTTTAAAGAGAGAAGGAACTAAGAGAGGAGGGTGGGTAGGGAGCTCTTAAAAAATTACAAAGAACAGGAAGGTGGGACTGGTGCATGTGAAACCCATCTGGCTGTTTGGTCATGGGAACATACCTCAGCCTTCCCACAGAGGCTGGGAGAGTCCCTATCTTAGACGTTGTTTGGAGCAGACAGTGAATTCTTTGGGCAGCCTAGAGTTTCTCAGGCAGGAATTTTAAGGGGGTGTAGGGTTATACTAGGTATATGGCCTTAACCCATTAGAAATTATGCCAGGTTTACGTCTTTACAGGCCTAGTTTAAGGTCTAGTTGAGAAGAGGGCACTGGCAGAGCCAGGCTAGAGTTGGATCAAGAACACAGTCTTGCTCAGGCTACTCGGGGTCCGTTTTAATAGTTGAGGCCGTCTGTGAGGTTGTGATCATCTTCCTGAGAAGTGTCTTTAGTAGAACCTTGACTAAAACTTTTACCCATTCCTGGCTTGGTGGTGCAGGCTTGTAATCCCAGCAGCTTGAGAGGCTGAGGCAGAAGTATCACAAGTTCGAGGCCAGCCTCAGCAACATAGTGAGGCCCCAAACAACTTAGCAACCCTATCTCAAAGTAAAAACTCAAAAATGGTTGGGATGTGTCTCAGTGGTTAAAGGCCCAGCAAAATAAAAATGAAATAAAATAAAACTTCTGCCCAAGCCCTGTTCTTCTCGGGCCAATTGTGTAAGAAAGCAGAATGGCCTAACCCTTAAGAGCAAGTTGTCTGACTAGGATGTAGATGAAAGTTCTGCAGCGGGCCAGACACTGGTTGTAACCCTAGGGAATTCATGTGATTCCCCTGGTTTCCTCACCTGTGAAATGCTGATATAAACATTTTTACATTGGCCAGGCATGGTAGTGCATGACTGTAATACCAGCAACTTGGGAGGCTGAGGCTGGAGGATCACAAGTTCAAAGCTATCCTCAGCAACTTAGCAAGGCCCTAAACAACCTAGTGAGACCCTGTCTCAAAAACAAACAAAAATCTACATTGTTTTCATGAAAATTTATTGAAATACTTTTATTGGTTGATAGAATAATACAAAATACTATAATAAAGAGTATCAAGATATGTCCATTTAATACAAGGGCAAATGTTGATTCATGCTGTAATTTATGTCACATGGTATAAAATAATAGTTTTTTAGTTACTTTTCCGATGCTATGCAAGCTGTTTATGCTCAATTGTCCACACTTTATATTATTCATAGTGTTATCTTCCCTGTCTTACTTTGCGTAACACTCGATTGTTATTTTTAGAAAGATTATGGGTGTTCTGCAAGTATTTGGAGGGTTTTTTTAATACCACTGGAAAAGAATATGATGCAGTAATTCACATATAACTTAGGTGCTACTGTGAAGCAATGTGTTTTCATTGCAATTTTAATAAGGATGGTAGGAGGCTGCTTCTCATTTATTGTTTTATTCAAAAAGATAGCCATTGTACTTCTTAGTATAATGATTGAGGTAGTTCTTTTTACCTACTTTAGAGTAGTAGACCTTTAAAATCAAAGTGACTTACCACCAAATTTCTCATAGAAAAGACTATGGATTACTTTCTTCTGTGTTAACCTCACATGTGGGTTGTTTTTTTTTTTTGGAAGAGCTATTTTCTTCAAGTATCATGACACTGGCTGCTGTGGGAAATAAATTCTAGGCACACACACACAAAATAGTCAAAAGCATGTGTAAAAACATTTCTCAGTATCTATATTTTCTGTTCTGTGAATGATACAGTAAATCAGTTGCTAAGATAGGAGGCTATCATTTATCAGCCATGGAATTATCTGACAATGGTTTTGCGTGGTTTTGAAGGGGTTTATGTAAGTACAACCAAGACAGTATTATGTTGAAAGATACGATCCCACAATTTATGTAAAATACCATATAACTTGTAATTCCTAGGTGACATAGACGTCTGAAATTTTCTTCACAGAGCATTTTATTATTTTAGAGTAGGTTTTTGTATAACTAATGCAACTTTTATTTTAAAATGTACAAAGACTTGCTACTTAGAGAAGTTGTGCCTAATGGACAGTGAGAGGTAAAAGAAATTGTATATTTAAAATTAATTCAAACAATGACATTGGCAGGTAATATTTGGCTTTCCGGTGACCTCTTGATGTGCTAAGAAAACCCTTGTTGCATTTGTATCTCTAGCAGAAGGTGCCATTCCTCCTCCTTAACCTACGGTGCTCTCTTGTGTCATTCTGTGCATCAATTTAACTGGTATTCTTGTCATAGAATATTCTCATGGGAGAATTAATACCAGGGTGTTATCTGTAGTAGCTACTTAAAATTTTATTTGTTTTTGGTATTGGGGATTGAACCCAGGAGTGTTTTACCACTGAGCTACACCCTTAGTCCCTTTTTAAAAAAATTGTACAGGATCTTACTAAGTTGTTGAGGGTCTTCAGTCACTCAGAATGGTCTCCTGCTTCAGCGTCCTGAGTCATTAGGATTATAGGCCTTCACCACCATACCCAGTGCCACTTAAAATTGTAAAACTTTCCTAGAATTCTTATAGTCTTGATATTACTGGTGAAAAACATACTCAGTGGAGAAAAATGTACTCAGTCCCACAGACCAGAGATCAGTTTGTTTGTGTAGTGGTACAAAGGCCCTCATTAATGCAGATCACTTGGCCTTGTTCCTTCCAGTCTCCATACCACAGGAGGAGAGATTGTGTCCTGCTCTTGCCCAGAGTTGGGAAGTGAGCTTTATATACTAACAGGTGCTTCCTAGGGTTATATGTAGAAAGGTAGGTCAAAAACACAGTCTCTAAGTGCCACATCTTTGAAATTTTGGGAAAGGGGGCATATTGGTTATATAGGACTGCTATCAAGCTGTATCACAGGCTGGGTGACATGAAGAGCAGAAATTTATCTTCTGGAATCTGAAGTCTGCAATCCAGATATAAGCAGGGTTGGTTTCTTCTGATGGCTGTGGGGGAAAGATCTGGTCCATGTCTCTCCATCCCCCAGCTTCTGGTTTGCTGGCAAGCTCTATTCTGTGGCTTGTAGAAGCATCACCCTGATCTCTTTTTATCTTTTCTAGTCATTTTCTGTGTGTGTCTGTGTGTCTAATTTTCTCTTTTTTATAAGGACCTCAGTTTCATTGAATTCAACCAGCATTCAATACCTCATTTAAATTTGATTACCTTTGTAAAGACATTGTCTTCAAATTAGATGACATTCTGAGGTACTAGGTATTAAGAGTTCAGTATATCTTTTGGGGGCAACAACATTTAATTTACACAAGGTCTTACCCGGGAACCTCTCAAACTTGTAGTTGTGGTGTTATTTTACCAGTGAGGAGCAAGGTGAAGCTGTCCTCGGCACACGTAGCAGAAGTCAGTCACACTTCCTTGTTAAGAGTCCCAGGCCTGGTCATATTCTCTGGCTTTTTGTGAGATGCACATCAAAATAAACAAGGCAAGCCATGCGTGGTGGCAACTGGAGAGGGTGAGGGAGGCAGGAGGATCACAAGTTCAAAGCCCATCTCAGCGGCTTAGCGAGACCCTGCTTAAAATTAAAAAAAAAAA
>PVKS010000802.1:61915-169201 GCA_004027875.1 Aplodontia rufa | reverse complement strand
TTCTCTCTTTCTCTGTCTCTCTCACTGTCCCTCTCTCTTTAAAAAAAAAAAAAATAATAGGGTTAAATGTTAGGAGTACAAAACTGAATATCAAGGAAACTGCCTTTTGTGAAGAGTTCATCTTTAAATTGAGTTTATGGTATTAGATGAGGTCACCTCTGGTGCCTAGGGTTTTTTTTTTTTTTTTTTTTTTTTAAAGAGAGAAGGGAAGGAGGGAGAGAGGAATGTGAGAATTAACCTTTTATTTATTTTTTCATCTGACCTTTTTTTCCTCCCATACTTAGTTGTGTATGTGGTGCTGGGGTTTGAGCCTGGGTCCTTGTACATGATAGGCAAGTGCTCCAACTGCTAAGCCACTGCTCTAGCCCTGGCACCTAGGTTTTTTTTTTTTTTTTTTTTTTTTTGGTAAAGAGAAGGACACTGAGAGAGAGAGACAGAGAAAATCAATTTTTATTGAGTTTTTCACATGGTTTTGTTGCTCGTTAGAGCAACATACTCAGTTGTGTATGTGGGTGCTGGGGTTTGAACCCATGTACTTGCATGCTGGGCAAGTTCTGTAACCGCCGAGCCACTGCTCCAGCCCAGCACCTAGGTTTTTAATTGGTAAAATGCACCGAAAATTTTCCCTCATTATTTTCATCTTGGAGATATTGTGTGAATTTTTTCCCTAGGTGAGAAAGGGTTTTTAAAGATATTATAAGGGGAAGAAAAAGCACAAAATGTAATGGTGAGTGTGTTTGGAATATATTGTTTAGCAAGTCTGATGGTGTTTGTTAAATGTTTGCTTTTTGAAATATTTGTGCCAAGGATTATACCTTAGTCAGCTTGCTCTTTGTGGAAAACAAATTTTACTAATATCTTAGATCTGAATGGTGGGAAGAAAATGCTGCCTTGGCATTTTTCTCTGTCCTTTTAGTTTTTTAGTAAAATGTGAAAAAATCACACTGAAACATGTGTTGCCTGCCATAAAAATTACTTGCCTTTTTAAGCTCATTTCTTATAGTCTCAATAATATACAACTTAAAGAGATGGTTGATGGAATTCTTTTTTTGCTTTATTTTTTAAAAAAATTAATCTAGATTTTCTGGTATGGAAAGTTTCTGCTTCAGTTTAATCAATGAATTTTTTCTAGTTTCTCCTATTTCTTCTTAGCTCTCAAGAGTTGAGTGAGAATTTTCTGTTCTGATTTAATTTTACTATTATTGTTATTATTATTGCTATTATTGCTATTATTATTTTAGAGATGGGGCAGTGAGAGACAAAGAGAAAATCAATTTTATTTAGTTTTTCGTGTGGCCCTCATTGCTCCAAACCTTTGTTGTGTACATGGTGCTGGGGTTTGAACCCGCATACTCCTGCATGCCAGAGGAGTGCCGCAACTGCCACCACTCCAGCCCTTTATTATTTTTTTTTTAGAGAGAGAGAGAGAGAGAGTGTGTGAGAGAGAAAGAATCAATTTTATTTATTTTTTCATCAGCCTTTGTTTCTCTAAAACTTAGTTGTGTATGTGGTGTGGTGCTGGGGTTTGAGCCTGGGTCCTTCCACATGCCAGGCAAGTGCTTGAACCACTGTGCCACAGCTCCATCCCCCAAATTTAATTTAAGAAGTACTTTGACAAATTCCTTTTGGATCATGTTTGAGTAAATAAATTCCTCTCTCTCTCTCTCTTCGGTTATAACATCTTGTCAGTTCTTCCTTTCACCATTGTTTCATGATGCTTATCCCATCGTGTCTTGTAGACTGTTATGTTTCATCTTTTTGGATTTAACATTAGCAGTCTAATTTTTTTTTTTTTTTAAGAAAGAAAGGACAGTGAGAGAGAAAAAGAGAGAAGCAATTTTTATTTAGTTTTTCACATGACTTTCATTCCTTGGATACTTTGCTGTGTATGTAGTACTGGGGTTGGAACTCGTGTACTCGCACATGCCAGGCAAGCGCCATAACCGCTGAGCCACCACTCCAGCCCCGTTGGCAGTCTAAATTATTTGTGAAATACTAAATGTTTTTGTGTTGTAGGAATATGTAATTTAGCTCAGAGTTTGTACAGGATGGAGTAACTTAGCTCACACATTAGTCTAGCTAGCAACATAAAATCTCTGTCTCATAATATGGCTCCTTCGTTTTCTCATTGTTTTCTTGGATGTATCAGTTAAACTTCTCATGAAGTGGTTACAACTTTTTTCTTTTTCCTCTGGCAAAAGGCTTTAGGTGGAAAACTGACCCTGAATGTTAAGTGTACGCCCCCGCCCCGCCAATAAAAACAAGAAAAAAAAAAACCAGTGTGGACAGATGGTTTTCATTGAGAAAAAGGAAAACTTTGCGACCGATTTTAGTGCTGAATTTATATAATGATTGAGATTTTCTAAGGCTTCTGTACCTTTCAATTATAGTTTGCTTCATTTTGTAGGGAACAATGATACAGTAGTGTCAGCATGCTAGTTTCCAAACTAATGAGTTTTAAACATTGATAGTTAAAGAACAAAAGAGATAGGATAGGTAAGAATTGTGACTTTTTATTTTGTGGTTTAGACTTCAAAACAAGTTAACCATCTACTAGCAAGTAGGTAAAGTCACTGTAAAGGGAACACTTTGTTCTTTAAAGGGAATACTTTGTGCTTTATGGAAAACTCAGTAAGTTATCCTTGGTCAGTTTGATGTGCTGGTATATGTGTCTTCATGATATTTGTAAATTTGGAACTACTCAAAGGTTTTAGATGCGTGACTCATGAGTGTGAAGGATTTGCTTTGTTAAATTTTCATGAAATGCATTCTATTTCTGGGTATTAGTTTGCTTCACTAACTTCTGGGCCAGCATGTCATTTAATTATTAGTTTTTAAAATTTTTTTGATATTTTCTTTTAGTGTAATGGTACTACTCATCAAAGTTTTATAAAATATTTCTTCTTGCTGTCATTGATTTTGTTTTTCCAAATGAGCTTTAAGATGATTTTCTTTGAGGTTTAAGTCAATCAGTTCTGAGAAGATTTTGATTGAGAATGTAATATATGTGTAAATTACCTTGGGAAGTAGTTTTTACAATATGTATTTTTTCCATTCTGGCATTTGGAATGTCTCTTGCTAATGTATTTAAAAAACTAAAGCCATACACCAGAGATTTGAATGTCATATACTAAACAATATTCCAATATTTTTCATCGTTTATATGTAGCTTTGTATTTTGTGTTTCTGTTGTATTATGGAGGCTCAAGTTTTGTTTTGTTTTTAAGAGAAAGAGAGAATCGGTTTTATTTATTGTTTCATCTGGCTTTTGTTTCTCCAACACTTAGTTGTGTATGTGGTGCTGTGGTTTGAACCTGGGTCCTTGTGCATGCCAGGCAAGTGCTCTAACTGCTGAGTCACTGTTCCAGTCCCTGGTCTCAATTTTTTTTTTTTTTTTTAAAGAGAGAAGGACAGCGAGAGAGAGAGAGAGAGAGAGAGAGAGAGAGAGAGAGAGACAGACAGACACAGAGAGAATATCAATTTTTTTTACTTTTTCATGTGGCCTCAGTTGCTCCAACATTTCGTTGTGTACATGGTGCTTTGGTTTGAACTTGGTCCTTGTGCTTGTCAGGCAAGCACCTTAACCGCTGAGCCACCACTCCAGCCTCTGGTCTCAAGTTTTTAAGGTGTGAAAGTCTCCATCATTTTGAAAGGGAGAGACTAGGTGTCATGAGTCATGTATTTCTAGAAACTATTTTTTGCAAATGTTATGTGATATGAATGCCCGTTTTTGAAGGGATGGTTAGAAGGTGTATGTTTAGCTGAAAGATAACTGTACACAGTGCTGAGTGTGACATAGGTGAACCTTAACACAATGTAAATGAAGGACTTCTAATTTTCTGATGTGGAGTTTAATAAATGGGTTTTTTATTTTCCATTCCTGAGTAATTTTTTATAATCTTGATGTTAACTTTTATAACTGACAATTTGTGGCGTGATTTTCCTTAAAATATCTTTTTCTGTTGTTCTTTTCTGGTGATGTTTCTTTTATTGAAGTAATAATTTTTCCTTCTGACAGAGATCTATTCGATCTTTTGCCAATGATGATCGCCATGTTATGGTGAAACATTCAACAATTTATCCATCTCCAGAGGAACTTGAAGCTGTTCAGAATATGGTGTCTACTGTTGAATGTGCCCTTAAACATGTCTCAGATTGGCTGGATGAAACAAATAAAGGCACAAAGTCAGAGGGCGACATAGAAGTGAAGAAAGATGAGACTGTAGAAAACTATTCCAAGTGAGTGTGGACTGGTCTTCCGATGCTTTCCTGGAGCACACAGCAAGCCTGGGGGTCCCTGCAATATACTGTTCCTTTTGTTTTCTCATATATATGAGTTTAACCAAGAAAGTAAATAGTATATGGAGTTTTTCTGAGTTAACTTTGAAAGGAAAGCAAGAAAGGAATAATAATAAGAGCCAGAAAAGAATATGGACTTAAGATCCCTTTTGAGAATGTACCAAGTCCTTTAAAAACTTCTGTGTTTGAAGGTTATGGTATGTCATCTTTCTTTCTGTATTGGTTCAGCCTCCTAAATTCCAAAATAATAGCATTTTTTGATCATGGAGGAAATCATAAAATACTTCTTTTTTTGTCAGACATTTTAATCCTAGTGTAGAAGAAGTGTAGGAAAATGTATTTTAAAGGTATTTTTACCTAGTTGGAATCTGCCTTGTTGATTCAAAAGAACATAGTGCAGGGTCTTGCATTTCATAAATGTTAAATATTTTTGGAAAGTCTAATGGAAGGCAGATGTTCCAGTTACAATAGAGTGTTCTAAGGGTTGCAATGACACTAGCAGTTGGTAAGGTGAAACCTCAGTGGTAGCTGGAGTCAGATTATGAGACATTTTATGTCATGCCAAGTGTAGAGTGATGCTTTTGAGCAATGTCACTATGTTTGGAATAAATGTGTAACTTATTTTAAAAGATGAAACTCATATGATTTGATTATACCATATTAATAGGTTTAAAATATTTTTAAACTGTTAACTTTTTATTTTTTTTGTTTTTTTTAATTTAAACTGATGACTTTTATAAATGGAAGATAAAGGTTATAGAATTACTCTCTCCAGCTTTGAATTCTAAATTAGTGTGATAAGTAGGTAGAGAATAGCTGGCAAGTATTGATATGTTTTCTTCACTAAAAGTGTAACCGTTTCATCTTTAGTTGAACGATTATCAGTGCCAATTTTTTGCTGAAAAACATAATCCGTTTATTTTATTGACTGTTTATAGATCATTTATTCATTGCATCTGGTGTCAGTTTGAAGGTTTTTAGAATTCAATTTTCTAATATATGATGGCTTAAAAATATTACTGTCTGATTTGGAGTTTGTGTTAATTAACAATATTCTGTGATTGAATTTGTGATATGCCTTAATGATTCCTGGTTCTGTATATATTTCAGTACCTGTGCAAAGTTAGACAAGTATACCAAATTTAGATTCGATTTGATGTTTATGCTATTTTTAAATCTTTTTAAAATTTACTTTTACATGCACACACGGTTTTATTTTTTTATTTATATATATGCATATGTGTACACATATATATGCATATGTATGCATATATGTACACATACACATAAAATATCCTCTTTTTATCACTTTTAAGTATATATTTCAGTCTAGTTTGGGCCTTTTAAATATATATTTAAAAGATACATTTATAAATAAATATAAATATGTAAATGTATATTTATAAGATATATTTAAATATATATTTATAAGATATATTTAACTATGTCTTATAATGTTTTTTTCTCAAAGCTTGCATACTTTTGGAAAGCTTTCCTATAGCCTTTTGTTTAACTGGATGAGGTCACTGTGTCTTAAAGGTTTTTTAAAAAACTCCACACTTTCTTTTGGATTTTTAAATTTAGCTCTGTGTATGGATGTTCTTTGTCAGTGTAAAGTCTTCCCGTTTGTGGAATGGGTCCAGGCTGAATGTTTGTCTCTGATTCTTGTAACGTGCAGAATGATTGTATTCTTATTTTGTATAAAAGAGGCAGATAAGTTTTTGAAGAATTGATATACATTGTGCCCTGGTGTGTGCTAAGCATGAGGGAGGACCAGCTTCGATTTGTTAAATATCTTCTGGTGCCAAGCAACTTTTATCTATCTATGCTCCCTTATTTTAACCTATTAATTTACATTTTTATAAATTGACTCAAAAGTCAAATAGGTAGCATAAGCTACCACAATTTGTATCATTAGGAATGTTAGGATTCTATTTTTAATTTTCTTTAAGAGGGAGGGAGTGAGAGAGAGAGGTATCAATTTTATTTATCTTTTCATCTGGCCTTTTTTTCCTCCCATACTTAGTTGTATATGTGGTGCTGGGGTTTGAACCTGGGTCCTTGTGCATTTCAGGGAAGCACTTCAACTGCTGAGCCACCACTCCAGACCCTCTATTCTTTTTTTTTTTTTTTTTTTTTAAAGAGAGACATTGAGAGAGAGTAAGAGAGAATTTTATTTATTTTTCACCTGGTTCTGGTTTTTCTGACACCCAGTTGTGTACATGATGCTGGGGTTTAAACTCAGATCCTCGCAGGTACCAGGCAAGAACTTTAACCGCTGAGCAACTGCTCCAGCCCCAGTCCTTCTGTTCTTAACTTTAAGGAATTCAGTTTATTTGGGGTTACCTGCTTTACAGTACACACTGTATTCAAATTCATGTTTCATGTTCAGGAGTTTTGGAATTAGGACTTAGTTTCTCTGCTTAATCATGCTGTCTTCTACATGTGGAATGATAAGAGCCATTGTAAACCAATTATGATTTAGAGTTTAGTAAGTGAGTTAATAATGACTTTTCTACCATTTATTCAGTGCCAACTACTATACTAGATTATTTATTTTATTTTTTTGCACTATCTGAACACAAACATGATAATCTCTAGTATTTATTATTATCTCTCCTCTTGGTCCCTATTTTACTTATGAAAGTTCCAGAGCTCCACCTTTGCTTATGAAAAAAAGAATGTCTTAGAATCATTAATGAAAATCAAGTATGTCTGACTCTAGATTCAGTTTTCTTCGCATATGCTTCAATTTCCTCTGAATAAAGTTTGAAAGCACAGAGGAGGAAGAACTGACATGTTGGTTCTAGGAATCACATAAAACATGACATAAAACATGAGGAGGAGGAGGTATATGGAATAGGCTCAGAAAGGGGTAGGGTTCGCCAGGCCATAAGAGGGGAATAAAAAATAAGTCTCAGTCAAGATTTAGGTGTGAGAAAAGTTGGCTTTTGGGCAAGATTCATTACTTGCATTAAATTACATTCTCAGTACCAATTTATAAGAAAGGATTATTGTTGTCTTGTAAATGAGAGAGTAGGCTCAAAGAAGTCAAGTATTTGTGATCTGTTGAATGTCTCATAGTAAGAAGCAGCCAGAGTTCCAATCAGAAAGTCGTGCTGCCTTGTAAATTGCCTCCAATATGCCAAGGGTCCCAAGCGTTCACTGAGGAAAGTAATAGGTGAAGTGCCTTCGGAAGATTTTTCCAGCTGTAGTACATTGTATATAGCAGGTTGAAGAGGGCAGAGGTAAATCAAAAAAAGACTGATGAGGTGAAGGTTATTGAGATGTCTACTTTGAATGTAATTAGAGTCTGAACAAACGAGTTTGAAAGCAGTGGTTTGAGGATGACTATGGAGGAGTAATTTATAAACCATTACTAGATTAGAGAGAATGAGAGGATAAGAGGATGGGGATATAGAGAAAGAATCAAACAGTTGCGTATACTTGGGTCATTTGTTTTAAAATGCGTATTTCCTTAGGTATTTCTTCCAACTTCATTGTTGTTATAATGTTTATTGAATCTTTAAGGTACGCGCCAAGCACTAAATCTGTGGTTGTGCTATTTATAATTTCCTGTTTTAGTTTCTATTGCCACAATTTGTTTCTTTCCCTTCTCCTTTTCATTCTCACTGACTTTTGTTCAATTGCTAAGTTTTTTTTTTTTTTTTTTTAAGAGAGAGAGAGAGTGAGAGAGAGAAAGCAAGAAACAATTTTATTTAGTTTTTTATGTGGCCTTTGTTGCTCTGAGACTTCGCTGTGTACCTGGTGCTGGGGTTTGAAGTCACGCACTCGTGCATGCAAGGCAAGAGCTGCAGCCACAATCTGAAAATTATTTAAGTAGATAAAATAGTTTTGAGTTTCTTAAGCAATGTAGTTGTAGTAAAGAATTTAAAGACCTATAGTTTGAAATATGCTTTCTATTGAATTCTTGGGAGAAGATAAATCTGAGAGTGTAATCTGTAGATTTTTTGATGTCTGGATTTCTGTATCAATTCCTATGAATATCCAGGAAGTAAAGTGATGATAAGTTAACAGGTTGTAAAAGTAATCATTTAGACTTTTATTTTTAGGGATCAAGGTGGTCGAACATTGTGTGGTGTAATGAGGATTGGCCTGGTTGCAAAAGGCTTGCTGATTAAGGATGATATGGACTTGGAGCTGGTTTTAATGTGCAAAGATAAACCCACAGAGACCCTGTTAAACACAGTCAAAGATAATCTTCCTATTCAGATTCAGGTGAGTACAGTTGAACTGCACCTCTAGAAGAATTACTAAAAAGGTGAAAATAGGTAGTGACTTTGATGAATTTATTAATAAGAATTGGTAATATTTAGGTGGATGTACAAACAACAGGAATGCCACTATTCTGGGTCATTACATTTCTGGTGATTAGTACTTAGCATGTAGTTACCACATTAAGATGACTGTTAAGTCATAGTCTTAAACTTTTCATGTGTATCTTGCTGAGAGTCTTCATGTTTTTCCAGACTAGTTCTCTCAGCATTATAAAACTTTTGGAAAGGTTGGTAAAATGCAGGAAAGAATTGAGAACTCAAAAAGAGCCTAGACATCTTGAGACTTAAACATAAGAGAACTTTTAAAATTGATGAAAATTGTTAAAATTTTAAAATGAAAGACCCAGTTAATGTAACTGTTAATGAAAAGTACTATTAATTCCTTGTTTCCAAACCTTTTTCACACTGGGACGCATTTAGAGAAAATGTTTCATGTTGCCTTGCCTCCTTGGTGAAAGGCTCCTTGGACCTGTCTTGCCAGCCACCCCAAAGGCCAATTGCAGTACTGATTGGGCAGCTATGATCATCTTGTAGTTTCTAGTCTTCTGTGATCTGATTAGGTTATAGTTGTTGATTATATCATTTCAGTTTCATGTCACAGAAATAAATTTCTACCCATAGTCCAAACTTCTGAGTTATTAAATTCTCCCATTTCTCTTATTCATTCCTTTTGTTATTCTGAAGCAGTTCTCTGTAATAATTTCAAGAACGATAATTTATCCTGTATGTCATATTGATGCTGTTGATATTTTACTATTAAATGTTAGAATAGTTTTAAATACTGTTTCATAGTTGTTTGTATGGTTGCCATTGTGGTTGTTTTTTATTTATTTATTTATTTTAAAGAGAGAGGGTCAGTTTCAATTACTTTTTCATCTGGGTTTTGTTTTTCCAACACTTGGCTGTGCCCGCAGTACTGGAGTTCTAACTCAGGTCCTTGTGCATGCCAGGCAAATGATCTACTGCTGAGCAACTTCTCTAGCCCCCTATGGTTGCTTTTTTTAAGTGAGAGAGAAAGAAAGAATCAGCTTTATTTATATTTTCATGTAGGTTTTGTTTTTCTGACAGTTGTATATGTAGTGCTGGGGTTTGAACCCCAGTCCTCATGCATGCCAAGTAAGCACTGTAATCACTGAGCCACTGCTCTAACCCCCTGTGATTGGTTTTTGACGGATGAAAAGGATGTTCTTGTAAGAAGAGAAGGTTTGGGGCTAGAGCAGAGGCTGGAGCAGGGGCTTGGTGGTTACAGCGCTTGCGTGGCATGTGCAAGTACGAAAGTTCAAACCCCAGTACCACGTACACAACACAATGAATTGTCAGAGGAATGAAAGTCACATGAAAAACTGAATAAAAATTATTCTCTCTTTCTCTCCCTTCCCCCCCCATAATGTCCTTCTTAAAAAAAAAAGAGAAGGTTTTGCCCAATTAAAGAACTGGTAATGGTCTTTGCTTTAAGCACAGTGATATTAATAGTTAATAACACCTGAGAACTTCAGCCAAGCATTCACTTTTTGAGATTTCGATCTAATTGGTAGGGTGTTATTGAAATCTTGGTGATTTTCAGAAACTCACAGAAGAGAAATATCAAGTGGAACAATGTGTGAATGAGGCATCCATTATAATTCGGAACACAAAAGAGCCCACGCTGACTTTGAAGGTGATACTTACTTCCCCTCTAATTAGGGACGAACTGGAGAAGAAGGATGGAGGTACACGTGTGTGTGTGTGTGTGTGTGTGTGTGTGTATGTGTGTGTATATATATAATATATATATATATTATATATGCATATATATGTATTTTTTTGTTTAAGAGCTCTGCAATGGTTTGTTAATTAGGCTTTATAGGTTTGGGAAACCACAGACTTCATTTCATTTATTTTTATGCCACTTATAGTATTTTAAACAATGTATTATTTATACATAATTAGAATATTTTTCAACAATGTATAATTTAAAATTTAAAATATGTTAATTAAAAAACCTGCAATCAGGGCTAGGGATGTGGCCTTAGAGATAGAGTGCTTGCCTTGCATGCATGAGGCCGTGAGTTCAGTCCCCAACAGCACAAATACCCGTGTGTATCAAATGTGGGCCTTAACTCTCTTTTCAAATTTTTATGCCGTTTTGGCGTTCTGTTTTTTACTTTGTATAGTATTGAGTTACATTTCTAGTGTCAACCAACGTGTTCTATTTATTTTTGGCTTAATGGTCAGATTTCAGGATTATATGTGATCCAAAAAGAAATTATTTTCAAATTCATTTGCTTATTGTATCATAATTACTCACTTGCATATGACTCTTAGCTTCAAATAGCAAATTTAACCTTGCAAAATTTATGTTTTACTTAGTTGCCTATATGTAGATTTGTTTTAGTGTAAGGAATGTAAATTGGATTAATTTTTTTTTTTTTTTTAAAGAAAGGAAGAGTGAAAGACGATCGCTTTTCTTTAGTTTTTCATGAGGCTTTCATTGCTCCAACACTTTTTGTGTATGTGGTGCTGGGGTTCAAACCTGCATCTTTGCTCATGCCAAGCAAGTGCCGTAACCACTGAGCCACCGCTCCAGTTCCTGGATTAATTTTTTATCAAAACTTCAGTAAATTTTTTAGGAGGTTTCTTATATATGTGAGAAGCATGCTCTAAAGTAGCTTTCTTCTGAAGTTAAAAAGCATTGCTGTATGACAGTGTCATCATAAAAGTAGAATGAAGACTCTTTTCTAATTTTTGATACTTTGAGAAGTAATGATAGAAGTGTGGTGGGTTTCTTTTTTTGATGTTTTTATCTTGTTAAGTTAGCTTGATTCTGCTTCTCAGTCCTGTCTCTAGAAAGTTGCTATATGGTATTTTTCCTGTGTCAGACCTTTGACCAGCTGGCCACTCTGTTATGACATTTTAGGGCAGCCTATATGGGCCTGTGGGGACTCTGTTGCTATTTTTCATCTCAAATTTCAAGAAGTCCCATTCCTTACTCCCCTACCTGAAGTACCACCAGTGTAATAAGAAATATTGGTCAGCTTCATAGTTTATTTAAAAATTGGTGATAAGAGTATAAAAGCATATTTGCCACTAAAATTGGATTTTTTATTTTTTGGTACATATGCTTCATCAGCTTTTTAAACTAGAAGTGCTAGATATCTTTTTAAAAATTTTTTTTGGGAGTGAATAAAGTCAGCTATATCATACCCAACAGAAAAAAATCAAATACGTTTATGAGCCATTTTAATCAAAGTGCATTCAATCTATAATTGGGTTTATGCCTCTACTCTTTTTTCTCCTATACATAATAACCATAGCACTTCTGAAGGAACCAATCTTATTAAATGGCTTAATTTTTTTTAACAGAACTATGCTTTCTGATTTCTGATGTGTCAATATAAATGTTAATTATGATAAGCTGTGTTCTGCTTGATCCTCTAGTTTAAAACAACATTTTCTAAGTAGAATTATAATTATAAGCATTATTAAAAATTATTTGAGTATAGGGAGATGAGAAAAAGACTGAATTTGCCAAAGACTAGGTGAAGTATATATTTGCTTGTACCTGTTGGTTTCCCTTCCATTACCTCTTTGAAGATTTTAAGAGAAAGCCAGGCTGCTTTTTCCCTGTGGTTCTGTGTGCTCACATGGAATTTTGTCATAGCTTGTATTGATATCCTTAAGTGTAGTTTTTTGCTTTTATAACCTTAATTTCTTTTGAGAGAAACTACCTACAGATTCTTAGGGCATTGTACTCTTGCTGGAATGCTGTTTATTAAAGAATGGGCTTTGTAATAAAGCAGCAGAGACATGGTCTCTGTTCAAGGTGTTTTGAGTTAATAAGGATCCAAAGACCACTATGAGTTGAGTCTCATCTGCTAGTGTGTGGGATCAGGTAAGGTGAAGGAATCAGCTAGAATCTAATGTTCTATACATGTTACTTCTCTCTTCGAATGTCAGCAAGGTTTGCTTTGCATTATTCTTATCATACCAGCCTTATTGCCTCCATCTTTTTAAATTTACTCATTTTGTCTAACCAGGGCTTTGTCAAAGTCAACTTTTTGTTCTTTTCCAGGAATACAACTTTGTGTATTTCTGAGCAACTTGAAGGATCCAACATAATTGGACATTTGAGATCTGCTTTCACAATCCTGTTTACTCTCTAGGTACTCCGTATCCACTTGATGCAATTATTTGCAGCTGCATGGGATGAAAGCACAAGATTTATTCAAGTTCCAGGGATTTCTGGGACTGAAAGATAGCCCCTTTTTTCAGTTTCTATGCATTTTCTTTTTCAAAGTTTAAAAACATTTATTGTAATTTTTTTCTTGGACACATTTTCCTATAGATTCTTGACTTCATTTGATCATCTGCAAATAAACAATTCACCATACATATTACACACCTTACACATTTTCCTCTCTTGCCACATATATGGATAATATCTGAACAAGGGAAAAATAGCATGTTAACAGCAGGCAGCACCAGAGGGTTGGGGCAAGTTCGAGCACCACATTTACCTCCTTTGTGTTAGTCTGTGCATTAAGATTTCTAATGTGAGGTTCTTCCTAGGCTGTCAGTCTTCTTACCATATTCTAATCCCTTGTTTGTACGCCCTGTAGAATAGCCATTTCCACATTCATTACTATCTGTTTTCTTTTAAAGAAGGTGTTGGGGAATAAATATAGACTTGGGTGTACAGCAACTTTGTGCTCAGTCCTAACTTCATTAGATAGTACTGCTGTGTGCCCTTGGGCATGTTTCTTCAGTTTAAAGTGTGGATAATAAATACCTCAAAAATTTGTTTAGAGGTTAAATGAGAGAATTTATATAATATGGCTTGTGTAGTTGGCACAAAGTAGCTGCTTAGCAAATACTAGTAATAACTCGGCTTGTTAAGGATTCATAGTGCAAACTCACCTATTCAAACTGCCTTAACAGTGTGCACAGTAGGTCTAGCAAACTGAACCTAAACATAGTTAAACTCTCAAATACCCATTGAAGGATATAGTATTAAAATCAGTATGCATACTTTCTGTGGTGCTCATAATGAGTTGGTTCATTCGCTTATGATTCATCAAGGGTAGATATCATTTTATGTACCTCTATTTTTTTCCTTAGCAACTGCAAGTATACCTAATACATAGTAGGCTATCAAAAAGCACCACACATATATCTGTGAAGTGGTCAGTATATTGTCTGATTGAATAGAACAGTCTAGTGTATAAGAAAGAAGTGTTAACAATAGGTAACATCCCATAGCTCAAGCAATATATTTTGAAGATCTCTATATTTTAAGGTACTGTGTGATAAGCATTTCCTTGTATGGGATTTATTTAAAACCAAACCAAACCAAACCCTCACAACAGCCCTCTGAGGTAGTTATTATCTTGCTTTATAGATGAGGAAAGTCTCACATTTTGATTAAGTCCTCTGACTCACAGTTTGGTGGGCAGTCTACTCTCCAGTTCCTGTCTGGGTTACTGCTTGAGTGCTTTAGCAGATCTAGTCCTTCTGAACATTATAGCGTCTGTTTTTAAACCAGAAGTGTATTAGCTATTGGGTGTGAAAAAATACCTTTTTATTATATTTATAATGCAGTTTGAAGCCGGTGGGTAGGGAAACTAGAGACTCTTTTGGCTTAGACTAAAATAAATCTCTGTCCCCAGAATGGATAGGTTTGGGGGTGATGGAGGATTTGCATGAGTCTTTTTCCATGTATTGGTGTCAGTGTGAATTTCTGACTCCTGGCAAAAGTTCAGTATCTTGTGTCCTGCCAGGGTCAAGACAGTAGATTCTCACACTCCAGAGATTAGATTAACTGGGATTAGAATGATGCTATAGGCTTTAATTTTCCTGCCTTCCCCAGCTATTAGCCAGCTGCTCAGGTTATTTATCCAGAGCAAACCTTTGGCCGTTATCTTTCCAGTAATGCTTGACTGCCACTGAAGAGAAGTCATCCCGAGGAACACCACCAGCATGAATTAGAACAGTCTCTCTCTGTTCTGCCTTGCTGCTACATTTACCTGTCCACATTATTGTATCCTCATGTTTTACATGGACAGTGCTTTGGGCATAATGTCGTCTTTCTGAAAAACTTAAAGGAATTGAGAGAGAAGAGGCTGCTGGGATATCTTCAGGCTAACGTTAGCATGTACTTAGTAGCTCAGTTTCATTCAGATTGTCAAGGATCCTATCATGATGCCCCAACTCAATTATTTTACCTTTGAAGAGCCTGGGTTCTAGACACATAACTCCTACTTAACAGTTATGTTTGGCTTTTTTCCTGCCCCATCTCCAGGCTAGTGATTTTGTTAACAGGGGCAGATAGTTTGCATAGAAGGCCCTGAGAGAAACTGACTAACACTTCCTGCAATATGGTGTGATTCTGGTCACTGATCTAACCTCTAACTGAATAAACATGATAAGGCATAATAGACTTCTTTCTAGTGCCTCCATTGTTCATGCCCTGGTGCCAGGTTACTGAGTAAAAACATTTTTATTTATTTATTTATTTATTTATTTATTTATTTTTTGAGAGAGAAAGAATCAATTTTATTTATTTTTCTATCTGGCCTGTTTCTCCAACACCCAGTTGTGCACATGGTGCTAGAGCTCAAACCCGGGTCCTTGTGCATGCCAGGCAAGTGCTCCAACTGCTGAGCCAGTGTTCCAGCCTGATTAACACATTTTAAACGCTATTTTTCTTTGCTTTTGGCATTTTTGCCAATATCCCTACCTCCATAACCTCCCATGCTATTTCTTACCTGTTTCAGTGGTTACTGTTGGGAAAAAAATGGAATGATGGCTTTGTTTCTATTAAGGATTCCATGATATTTATATGTTTTTTTTTTTAACTCAGAAAAGCTTTTTCCTTACAAAATTGAAATACTGATTTTGAAGTCCAGAAGTATTTAATTCCGTATGAGTTCTATGGTTGCTACATTAATATTTAAGTTACCTTTTTAATCATACAGAATATATAAAACTATATTATCGATCACATAAAGGAAATAGGCAAGGTAGACTAATAAGTAGCACTGTAGTATTATGAATTTATATTGTTTAATATAAAAGGTACGAATATAAATTGAGATGAATTATATCTCCTCTGCTATTTCCCATCTCATGACAATTGAAGCTTTTTGGCTCTTTTGACTTTTGACTATCAGAGAATGAAGAAATATTGCAATTATTATTATTATTATTATTATTTTTTTTTTTTTAAAGAGAGAGGGATAGAGAGAGAAAGAGAAAGAATCAGTTTTATTTAGTTTTTCACGTGGCCCTTGTTGCTTCAAGACTTTGGTGTGAATGTGGTGCTAGGGTTTTGAACTCAGGTCCCGTGCATGCCAGGCAAGTGCCGTAACTGCTAAATCACCACTCCAGCCCCGAAACATGGCAATTATGATGGTGACATAAAGGGAATTTATTACAGGTCTTCTGTCCAGTGTCTATCACTTTTGTCTCTTTTTAGTAGAATCTATTGTCTCTAATGTGACTGTCTGTAGCAAGTTGATGTCTTGATTTTTTTGAAAATAAGAGTTTGTGGTGATAATCTGACTTTGAGATGACAGAATTTATAGAAATATTTTTATGTTGCCCCTGTTATAAATACCTGTGTTATAATCAGAGTAGGGTACAACTTACAAATTCTGACCACTGAATGAAATACTAGGAAGCACATAAAACATTTTGTGTTGACTTTTTTCTATCAAAACTTCTGCCTTACTTCCCTCTTTTGTTGTCTCCTTCTTCCCAACATCTGTACTTGGTTAGATGGTAGAATAAAACTTAGCTTGCTTTATTATTTAAAAATTGAAGCAGTGGGTTGGAGTGGTGGCTTGGTGGTTACAGTGCTTGCCCGGCATGCGCAAGTACACGGGTTCAAACCCCAGCACCCACAATACACAACTGAGTGTCAGAGCAACGAAAGCCATGTGAGAAACACAATAAAAATGGATTCTGTTGTTGTCTCTCTCACTGTCCTTTTCTCTTAAAAACAAAAAAATTGAAGTGGTGAAAAATGATGAAAGTCTATTGTTTTCATTTGAATTACGTTACTTCGCAGTCAGTCAGCCTTTGTCATGTTTAACTTGTAAGAGATTCTAATCATTCATTTACAGTAGTTTGTTTTATCTGGTACATGAGCTTTACAGAGATGTTTGCATTGACCGCAGCTAACATTTTGACATAAAAACATTAGAATGAGTTGCATGTTTTGTTTCACTGTGAAGACAAAATTGAGCAAGTCCAGGATCTCAATCACTTGTGAATACCCATAGTGTGTTTATTGATGTTCATAGATAAATCCACATTAATAACTCTTTATTAGGCTTTGTATTTTGTGTCAAAAAGCGGGGGGTGGGGATGAAATGAGACACCCTTGTATTGTGACTTTGGTTGGCAGGAACTAATGGGGAACAATGCAGATGTCTGCTTTAGAGCGCACCTGGTCAGAAAATTAGTGTGTGGTACTTTATATTTTATTTATTGCAGCCAACAGAGAGTACCCACAATTTTATTTTTTTCTCTTTCTTTCGTCGTCGTCGTCTTCTTTTTTTTTTTTTTTTTTTTTTGGTTTAAGAGAGAGGGACAGTGTGAGAGAGGAGAGAGAATCAATTTTATTTTTATTTTTTCATGTGGCCTTCGTTGCTCCCATACTTCATTGTGTACATGGTGCTAAGGTTTGAATCCACATCCTTGTGCATACCAGGCAAGCGCCTTAACCGCAAAGCCACTGCTCCAGCCACACAGTTCTATTGGGGCCTATGCCTTCAGTTTTAGTTAATGACATTTTTTCAATTAGAATAAATCAGTTTGCTATAGTGGGGTCTGACAGCTAACGAAACCAATGTTCTTGTCATTCATTTAAAAATATTTGTATTATATTAATTGGCCTAAACAAATGTATAACTGAGCTTACTACTGTTATGAGAATACTGGGAAGAAGCTTAGGTGGGCTCTCTTACATTTAGGAGAATTGTTCAGAGAGAATGGTAAATCTGATTTAATTGAATTAGACAAGTTATCCCCCCAAGAAACATTTGTATGTTGTATTGTTTTTAAGTAATACATTAAGACTTTAAAAGAAACTCACTTCTTTATAGCTTAAATGAAATACATTTGCATTTATAAACTTGGATTTAGTATCATGTAGCATCTTCTCAAGTGTGGGTATTTGTCATTAATCATTTTTGCTGCTTTGGGCCATCTAAAGCAACTTTTAAAATGTTAGGGCAAGTCAAACAGCTGTAATTGGATAGTAGTCTTTTTACTGCCTTTTTTCAAAAGGAGGTATATAAAACTTGAAATGTATTTCAGTTTGTTTTAATAATTTTGGTCCTGAAAAGACATGAGAACTTCAGGGTAAAACTTTAGTTCTCATCAGAGGAGTGAAGTTTTCTAGTAATGATTACTTACTGAATGAATTTATTTAGTTGTGAAAAGTGTTTTGGCATACTTGGTGTTTTCTCAGTAAATCTCAAGTTGACTATTAACATGAGAGCTCTAGTTTTACTTAAAAAGTGATCAGTGATCAAATTTCTTCTATTGGAAAAAAAAAGTTGTTATTGCTGTTCAGATTTCCCTTCATTCCTCATCAAAGGAAAAAGTGCCATGTTCTTATTTTGTGCCACGATGTTATACATGCTTATTAATAAGATCCCAGATTGTGAGAAGTAGAGTTGTTGATTTGTTTACTGAAAGAGTTCCTTTATGTTCCGTTGTCCTTGTGCACAGATCGTACTCCTATTCCTATTTACTTAAGTAATTGTGCACATACTTTAAAAAAGAAGGAACAAAGCCAAATCACGAAAATTTTTGGGAGGATTATTATTTCAGTCAAGTGGTGCTATTCCTTTTTATTTTTTTTGGTAATTTTATAGGAATACCTTGGTCAAATTGTATCTGTCTTTCTTTATCCCATTTTACCATTAGAAACTGTTGCGATGAAAGATCCTCCGGACTTATTGGACAGGCAGAAATGCCTGAACGCCTTGGCGTCTCTTCGACATGCCAAATGGTTTCAGGTTGGCTTTTTGTTATTATCTTACTGTTGTTGTAGACTTGATGCAGGTTTCATGTGGAACATCGGACGTTTACTGGTTTCTTTGTACTATATAAAATGGGGTACTTTCTACCTCACAGAGTTGTTAAGTGCCTAGAATAGCTTCTGTTATAGTGAATGATGTTATGTTATATGATTCTTTCTGGTTTAGTATTCTGGATTTTAAATGATGATTTATAAAATATAACCATGGATAAAAAAAAGCAAAAAGTAAAAATAGTTATCCGTAATAGAGTTGCCATGAGGCTAAAAAGGAATTTCAATATTAAGCTTCTTTTACTTTAAAATCTGTCTTTCTGAAGCAGTTTACTACTTTAGATAACTTGATATTTTGGTTTGCTTGAAAACTGATGAATGGCTTGCTAATTAGTATTCACTTAAAGAACCTATCCATGATCAAAATGCTTAAAATAAAGAATGGATTTCAACAGGGATACTGGAATCATTTTGTTTGTTTTAGGCAAGGGCAAATGGATTAAAATCATGTGTAATTGTTCTCCGCATTCTGCGTGATTTGTGCAACAGAGTTCCCACATGGGCACCATTAAAAGGATGGGTAAGTACTTAAATATAGCTAAAAGAAAGTTCCAAAGCTGTAACAGTGGGACTCCTATAGAAATGGTATGTTATTAAAATGAGTTAGCTATGGTATGCATTATCTGTTTTTGCCCTGGGGGAACAATTAAACATCTTTTATTTGAATTCTTATGCATTTAACTTATCTCTTCTGCCTTACTATATTCATGTTACAGAGTCAAAAAAATTTTTTTTTCTGACAAAAGGTTTTATACCTTTTAGATGTGTCTTCCTTCCCAACTCTGCACTGATGGTTGATCACTTACTGGTCACCTGCTGCCCTTGAAGTTTTCCTGACTGGCCCATTACTTTTTCAGGACCTCTTTCCATTGTAGTTGAAGTTACTTGGTAGGCCAGTATAAGGACCATATACCTTCTATAACTTTCTCTTCAAGTGGAGACACGAGTTAATAAGTAACTTATCATGTTAGTAATTAAATTCAAGCAAACTGTACACTCACCCAGTTGTGGACATAATTTATAATATATATTGGAGCATTGACTTTGTTTGGAAGTTATACTGACACAATCAAGACTATAACTTAAGAACTTTATAAAACAATTCAAATAAAGCTGTGAAGGGTCATTTATAAACTAACAAGTATTACTTTGATAAAGTGTCATGAGTTTTTGGTTTATTAAGTATAGATTTAGTCCTGTTCATTCTAATTATAGTACTTGGAGCAGACTCTCTGAAATGAAGTCTTATTCATACATTGAGCTATTTATGGCTTGAGGGTTTCCTAATAAATTAAGTATGATTTAGGTGGGCTGGGTTTGTATGTTGGCTAGTAATTAGCTATTACTAACTTAGATTAAACCTTGTTAAATCTTTGTTAAATGAATTAGATGATCATAGTTTTTTTTTTTTTTTTGGGTGATTTCTTTTAGGGTAACTAAAAATAAGAAAGCTTTTGTTACAAAACTGTCATCTGAGTATATCTCTAAAATGCTCAATATAAAAGCTGGTTGGGGGGTTTGGGTATATATGTAGCTCAGTGGTAGTAGAACACTTGGCTACCATGTGTGAAGCCCTGGGTTCAGGAGTGAAGAGGGCATTGATATTAAATTGATTCTCACTTTTTTTGGCTTCCCTTGTAGATAGAAATGTCAGCTCACATTTAACTGGAATCCTTTTAACACTTGGTGCATGTACTAATTTGTAATTTAATATCTTCTAGCCACTAGAGCTTATATGTGAAAAGTCTATAGGTACTTGTAATAGACCTTTGGGCGCTGGGGAGGCCTTGAGACGAGTAATGGAGTGTTTGGCATCTGGAATACTACTTCCTGGTAAGGGTTTCAAACTCTGGAGGCAGAAAAATCAGAAAAGTCTCAGTTTATTTTTCTAAATACATGCTGAATTTGTCCTCTGCACGGGAAAATGATGTGTAGGGCGTTATTTTGCTTAGAATGTTAGCAACTAGAACATTTGTGTATAAGTGTTATAAAATTTTTTCAGTAATTATAATTTGTGTTTTATATGTACTAACATAAAGGGTACTAATAAAATACTATGTCTGCTTTACCTAGAAGTCTGAATTTGAAAATGCAGATGTTGGTTTAAAATGTATGAAGTTCATTCTGTTTGAAATCTGGTGTTAAATTAGGTCCTATTTTTTCATATGTAGTCTCTCTAAGGAATGATTCATCATGCTGTCTCTAAATTCTCAGAGTAAGACCCAATTTTGGTGTTAAATATACAATTGACTTCAGTATAAAATGTGGGCAGTTAAATGCTAACATATTGAAAATGAGAAAGTGTCCTTAATATTCCAGTTAATTGAACCAAATTTTATTTCCTCAGTTTTTTCTTTTTCTTATCTCACTCTCTTTTGTGTTAGTTTACTGAATTCTAAACTTAGTTCTAAATGATATTTGTGTTTTTCCTTTGCCTTTATCAAAGGGGGTCCTGGTCTTCATGATCCCTGTGAGCGAGACCCAACAGATGCTCTGAGCTATATGACCATCCAGCAAAGAGAAGACGTCACCCACAGTGCACAGGTACAACACTGGGCGCACGGTGATTGTTTAGATCTCACAACTTTATTTTCTGAACTGTTCAGATTGAACACTTTTTTACTTGCATGCTGTCATAGAGACTTCTGCCATTGTATGAGCATTTCATGAATGTCATGTTAGCTAGATGTTCTAATGAATCTATGAATGACTACTGAAATTTGATTAATGTTTTATTCTTTAGCATGCTCTCAGACTGTCAGCCTTTGGCCAGATATATAAAGTGCTGGAGATGGACCCTCTTCCTTCTAGTAAGCCTTTTCAGAAGTATTCCTGGTCAGTTACTGATAAAGAAGGTGAGCCTAAAATTTTTATATTAGGGTTATGGATTGGCAATGATGGTTGTGGGAAGCCTCTTTTGTTAGAACTGAGGGATCTTAATTATTTTTTTTTTAATCTAAGTCATCTTAAGGAAGTTCATTGTTTTTCTTCCCAAATTTGTTGGCTTATGTCTCCATCATTGACATTAGCTTGCTATCATTTGATCTTATTAATGACCAACTCACTTGGCTGTGCTGGCCATGTTTTGTTGCTTATGCAGACTTAGAGACTATACTGTGAGAAACTCTGGTCCAAGGAGAAGAGATAAATCATAAACTAGGAGGAGACATGGTCATTGTCACTGATCAGTTTGATGATCTTTCTCATGTTTGGAAATGTAATGTAATTAAGAAAGAGAAAGCAAAAATATAGAGGAGGAGAAAAGAACACTGGAAAATTCAGGACCATCTTCCATCTGTCTGAACTCAGAGTTTGAACAGAAAATGGGTCATTATGACCTGGATTCCAATCATTGCTCTTCTGTTTACTAATTTGAGGCTTTGAGCAATTAGCTTCTCTCTCGTAGTAGGGATATTACTCTTTCTTGCTTTATTGACTGTTGTCAAGTGGAAGTGCCTGACTTACTGCCCGGAATAGAGCAGATATTTCATTGTGCCACAGAAAATATTTCATTTTGTTCTCTTTCCTTTCATGTTATACTAGAAGGTGGGATATTTAATACCAGATACTCTTCACCTAGCACATAGTCCACCTCCCATAGTTGATATTATTCTAGTAATTTCTATATGACAAAAATAGTGCAGTTGCCCAATTTATTTATTTAGACTCCAGAATTCTAGTAAGTCTGAAATGCTTATTCAGGGAGACGACAAGATCAAAATTGTTTTATAGTAATAATAATATTAAGACATTTTTTGTTTCTTCTCCATTCTTTCCTCAGTGTATAATTTTCTAGAGGCTTACAAGTTTTCTTTTAATTTCTATAATGCTAACTATTGATGGATATTACCCAGGAACCAAAGCTGTCTGGCTCCTCAATAATTTGTTAAGAATATAAAGTGGGAGGCTGGATCAGTGTCTCAGCAGTTATGGTGCTTGCCTGGCATGCTCAAGGACACGAGTTCAAATCCCAGCACCACATACACAACGAAATGTCAGAGCAACAAAAGTAACATGAAAAACTAAATAAAATTGATATTCTTTCTCTTTCACCATCTTTCTCTCTTAAAAAAAAAAAGGAATATAAAGTGGGAATGATATTGGTAAAATTATATTGTTGTCTTGTGTGCATGTAGGAATATGTAACAACAGATCCCACCATTATGTACAGTTATAATGCACCAATAAAAGTATGGAAAAGAAAGAATATAAAATATTGCCGAGCTAAAAAGTTTGAGAATCACTGCTTCATACTACGAACTCCTCAGGAGAAGAAATCCTCCAAATTGTACCATATTATTATTATTATAAAGCCGTGCTCAATAAACTATGGACAGAAAAGCCATTTCCTTTAGTGCACTCACTCACACACTGACAATTAGATTACTGAGAGGGTTTACATAGCCATGTCACGTTAAGTGTTGTCAATGAATTGCACAATTGAATAAAAAATTTAAATACATATTTTAAATAAGTTCTTATGATTAGCAATAAAACATTTATTTGTTACAGAATTCACAGTACCACTTTTTTTTTTCTCCTACTAGATAGTAAAAGTATATCTGCTATGTGTTTTTGTTTTTGACTTTAAAGCTCTTTCTCAGAGGGGCTGGAGCAGTAGTTCAGCGGCTAAGGCGCTTGCCTGGCATGCGCGAGTATGCGAGTTCAAACCCCAGCACAGCACCACATACACAACAATGTCTGGGAGCAATGAAGGCCATATGAAAAAAACTGAATAAAATTGATTCTTTCTCTCTTTCATCCTCTCTCTTAAAAAAAAAAAAAACTCTTTCTCAGAAATTTGGGAATTGCTGATTTATCAAAATAGAGCATGAAGCAGTGTCAGACTATGCTAGTGTTGCTGTTCTAGCCCTGTCAGTTATTAGCTGCATAATCTGGGCAAGTCACTTTCTCATTTTGTGCCTTGACTGAAAGATGATCCCCCTTACAATTTCATGCTTTTAGCACCTAGCTTTCTGACATTTACATTTAAATGCAGTTCTTGGTGTTTTCAATATTCATTCAGGTGATTCATTCCCCCCAAACTATGACATTTTCAATTCCTTGACTTCTCTTTCATAAATATTTTCTATTCTGCTGTACTTACTCAGTCACCTATTCTTTGGGTGCACCCTTGACCTTGCTTTCAGCAGTAATAATACCTGTATTTTTCTAGCTTTCTCTAGTACTCTTATTCCTTGAACTCACCATTGATTTTATTATCTGTACTTACTCCTTTATTCTCCTCGTGGTCTCCCTTCTATCAGTACCCTGTTTGTGTTCTCTGTCCCATCATTATGATCACTCCTTGACATAAAACTTCACTTCTTGAACCTCTCTTCCTGATAATGTTCTAACTGGTTGAACTTTATCTCTCTGCGTACATCAGGTTTCTGAAAATGGTTGGGGATAAAAACCACAGCCGTCTTGACCATTTTCTTTTAACTCTGTGACAATAGCCTCATGGGAATTATTTGTGTTGCCTGGCAATTCTCCTATAAGATCAAGTGTTCTCCAGTTTTTCTAGATAACACTTTCACATTCCCATTTTACATCTTTCCCTCCTCCTCACTGTCATCTAATGACCTTGTTTCCTTCTGTTTTCTCACATTAATAGTAAGAGTTAATGAATAGCTATGAACCTTTCTACTTATCCACTGTTCCCTCTTGCCTGCCAAGCGACATTATTGCTGAAGTTCATTCTTCTCTCATCAACATCAGGTTTCTCCCCATCTATTGAGTCAATTTTATCAGCATAAAAGTATTGCCCATCTGGAAGACAAAGCCAACTCCACAGCTCCCCTCACAGAATGCCTTAGAGTAGTGCTTTTGGAGGGAGTGACCTTTTCTTTATCCTTTTCCTTACTTTTTTTCTCTTTTGAATCTGTTCTAAACAGGCTTTCTTCCTCACCACTACACTGAAATATTGCTTGTTACCTTCACATTTGGTGGCTGGGTTTCAGTCTTTGTTTAGCCAACTTTTCAGTACATATGAGGAATAGCACATATATAGAAAAAGCATACATATTAAAAATAATTATTTAAAAAGTCCATATAATCGCTTCCATGGTTAAGAAACCAAATATCACCAACTCCTTGGGAACCATCCATTTACCGTGTCCCATTATCTTCTTAACATGTGAACTGTTGTTTCTGAAATTTTGCCAGCATTTCCTAGATTGTGTTTATCACTTTCCCACTTGTATGTGTTTTCCTAAATAATTTGATTTTGCCTGGCACTTTCTAGTAATAGAACTGTTCTGAGTTCACTCATTCGTGACTGGCTTCTTTCTGTCCAATATTGTTTGGGATACTTCAGAGGGCTGCATTAGTTTGGTCTGTTTATTTTAATAGCTCTGTAGTACTTCTTATGAACACTTTACAATTTATTCATTTTACTTTTTTTTTTAAGAGAGCGGGGAGAGAGAGAGAGAGAGAATATGCGCACATTGATTTTATTTATTCATCAGCCTTTGTTTCTCTCACACTTAGTTGTGTACGTGGTGCTGAGGTTCAAACCCAGGTCCTCGTGCATGCCAGGCAAGCGCTTCAACTGCTGAGCCACTGCTCTAGCCCTCATTTTGTCTGTTTTCTTTTTTTTTTTTTTTTCTTTTAGAGAGGGACAGTGAGTGGGGGAGAGGGAGAGGAAAGGAGAAAGAATTTATTTTATTTAGTTTTTCATGTGGCTTTTGTTACTCCAACACTTTGTTGTGTAGGTGGTGCTGGGGCCCGAACTCGCGTTCCTATGCATGCTGGCTGTAACCGCCAAGCCACCACTCCAGCCCCTCATTTTACTTTTGAAGTTCATTTAGGTTCTTTAGTTTTTGACAACCATCCACAGTATTGCTATGAGTATTCTTAGCTATGCCTCCTGAGGTACGTATCTTGGAGTTACTGTGGGCCAGTAAATTGTTAAGTATACCAATTTACTTTCCCACCAGCAGTTTGTGAAGGTTTCTGTTGCCCTATATCCTCAGCAACATTGGTATTGTCAGATAGTTTTTCTGAAATGAAATACTACTTTTCGTTTAACTTCCAGGTCGTCGCTTTCTCTTCATTCTTCCAGCCCCATTGGAATCCCTCAGTTGTCTTTGCTGCTTCTTCCACTTCTTGCTGACTTCCCCGTATTCAAGCGTCCCAGGGTTTGGTTTTTAGACCTTATTTACACTTACTCCTTTAGTCTCTTGTCTTGAAATTTCTTGTGTACACTGAAGATTTTCCAAACTTTATACTTACACTCCAGACTATTAGTCCTTCAACTCTGTGGCTTAGTGTCCCCATGTGGCTGTCTAACATACCTCAAACCTAAGATTTCTAAAATCCACACTCCTGTTTCACTCTGTCTGTGGTCTTCTCTTGCTGTAGTGTCCTAATCGCAGTTGTTGAAAACTTTCCTCTTGTGTGTTCAGGTCCAAATCTTTCCAGCCACCTTTTTCATTTGCCTATATCCAAATCACAGCAAATTCTGTCTATTTACTTTCTTTAAAAGAATTTTTTTGGGCTGGAGCGGTGGTTCGGCAGTTAACGGCTCTTGTCTGGCATACGCGAGTACACAGACAGGTTCGAACCCCAGCACCTACATACACAACTAAGTATCATAGCAGCGAAAGCCATATGAAAAACTCAATAAAAAATTGATTCTCTCTGTCTCTCACTGTCCATCTCTTTAAAAAAAAATTGTTTTTTAAATTTTTCTACATTTTTTTCTTGGTACATTATAGGTGTACATAATGATGGGATTTGTTGTTGCATATTTATACATGCACAAAATATAACAATATAATTTGGTCAGTATCCCTCCCCCTGTCTATTTATATTCAAAGTCTGTCCAGAATTGATCTGTTTCTGTAACCTCTTCATTGATAATATCCTTGTCTCAGCTACCATTATCTCTTACCTGGATTGTTATAATAACTTCCTGTCTGTTCCTTCTGCTTTGTATTTCCCTTGAAGTCTTACCTCAACAAAGGCAGCAGTCTTTTTTTCTATAGGTAGTTGCAAAGATGATATGGGGAGTTTTTATATATCCCTCAACCAGTTCCTCTTAATGGTTATACTTTGTGTGACTATAGTACAATCTCAGGAAATTAACACTGATACAATATGTGTATGTAAGTTTTATGTCATTTTATCATATGTGTAGATTTCTGTGACCACCGTTGTCATCAAGATACCAAATTATTTCATCGCAAGTTTCCCTCATGCTACCCCTTTACAGGCATATCTACCTCTCTTCTCTACCTAACCCTTAATCCCCAGGAACCACCGAAATTTCTCTGGGATAAATGAGATAAATTTCAGGGATAAATGGGATTTATATAGCATGTGACCTTTTGAAGTTTTTTATTTTTCACTCAGCATAATACTCTTGGAGTACAACCAAATTCTGGACACATGTCAATAGTTTGTTCCTTTTTATTGTTCAGTAGTGGTCCATGGTATAGATGAATTGGAATTTGTTTAACCATTTATCTATTTAAGGATATTTTGTTAGGTTTTGGCTTGGGCTAATAAAGCTAGTATAAACAATTATTTGTAGGTTTGTTTGTGTTAGATCGTCTAGCAGTTTTTCTATTCTGTAATGTTTTAAGTTTGGACTTCAAGGTTATACTGACTAATAAAGTGAGTTAGGAAGTGTTTTTTCTCTTTCTTTGGAAGAGAGTGTGTAGAATTGATGATTTTTTTCATCTTAAATATTTAAAAACCTCTGGGCATGTGGTTTTCTTTGTGGGAAGTTTTAAATCATGGATCTAATAGGCATAGGACTATCATCTTCATGTGACATTTTTGGTAAGTTGTGTTTTTCTGGGAATTTGTCCATTTTACCCAAATTTATAAATTTTATACCTTCTTTTTTTTTTCCCTGATCACTCTTTACTTAGATGTTTATTATCTTTATTAGTCTTTAAAAAATCAACTTTTGGTTTTGTTGATAATTTTATATTGTATATTTTTGTGCTTTCTCACTGATTTGTTCTTACGCTTTTCTCAGTTGCTGTGGTTGACTTTCAGTCTTCTGTTTAATTGCATGTGCTTTTAAGTACAGGTTTACACATATCACATTGTTTTTTTTTTGTATTTTGTTTTTGTTTTTTTTAAACAGAGGGACAGTGAGAGAGACAGAGAAAGAGAGAAACAACTTTATTTAGATTTTCACATGGCTTTAGTTGCTCCAACACTTAGTTGTGTACATGGTGCTGGGGTTTGAACCTGGGTCCTCGTGTTTGCCAAGCAAGCACTGAAACCGCTGAGCCACTGCACCAGACCATATCGCATTGTTTTGGCATGAATATTTTCATTATCATTTAGTTAAAACGATTATTGTCCCATATTATCAATTCTTTGACCCTTTGGACATTTAGATGTTTCCAGACAAATGAGGATTTTCTATTTAACTTTTTATTTTTTCTGCTGTCATCTGAGACCATGTGTGAGATATAGTTACATCCCCCTCCCCTGCCTCCAGCCTTCTTGCTGATCTGCCCTGCCAGTTTTTAAGCTTATGTTGTAGTTTTCATTTATAGAATTTTGGGTATAAACTATGAAGCTTCAGATTTTCTGCCAGAAATTCTTTTTAATAAAGCTTGTTATTGAAAGCTCCATCACCTGGGTCTCTCTTGAATCTGTTTTTGTGGTCTGCTTTCTCTTGATTTTTGAACACAAAATCTTCACATATGCCTGGTTATTATGAATGCTGAGGGTTTAAAATGAAAAATTATAGGGGTTTTTGTAGCCTGAATTTATATTTTTTTCTGTAATGTTCTAATGGAGTTGACAATGCCGGATCATTTTAATGCACTCATGGATTAAAGTTATTGAAGCTGGGCTTTAGTCTTTATGAAGTAATGACTATTTCTAGTTCATCTTACTTTCAGTATGTAGCATTTTAGAGGCCCAGCTTAGAGTATGGAGGGTTTATCAGGCCTTCTGTTCCTGTTTGTCCTTGAAATTCAGTTTTGGACTCCTGAGACCTCGGTGCCTGTTGGAAGAACTCTGTTTAATTAACTATTCTGGATTTGGACAATAGCCGTAGGGGAAATGCACCCTGGCAGAATTTCCTTCCCCTTTCTGACTGACTCATTCTTTATTGTCCAGAGTAGATACTCGTTCCATATTTTGTTCAGCTTTCTAATTGGTATCATCAGGAAACATTTTCTGATTTATCTACTCTCACATCTGGAAGTGGAATCTGTCAATGAATAGCACAGGGTTGAGAACTATTGACTTACGTAACCCAGCTCTCCTCATCTACAACCTACTCCTTGTTCATGCTACTCCCATCACTCAGGCCTTACTTTGGGTCCTACAGGCTCTTTTGTCTACTTGAAATGCTTTCCCCCAAATGCCTTAGTAGTTCACTCTTTCTTTTGTTCTTCAACTTTCAAAGAGCATTAAGGACATGGAATAATATCTAGATATAGGCAATGTTCCAGACTTTATTTTCAATCACATTGAAACTTTGTTAGAAAGTTGATATGAAAGAATTTATGGAGGGAAGATTACTGTCAAAATCTTGAGTAGGAAAGAATTCAAAGAGGCAGAAGAATATAGTTTGATAATCAGATTTCTGAAATCATAAGATTTTATGTGTTTTCATCTAAAATTTATACAAGAAGTAAATATCAAGCTTTAGAAATATTTGAGACGATATGGATAAAAAGAAATCCTGTCAAAGGGAACTGTTTATACAATTTGACATGTTAACTTTCCAGACTTTTTCTGTTCATGCATGTAACAGATGTGAATATATGCTATCTTTGTCTCTTTGGACTGCTATAAGAAAACACCTTAGACTGGGTAATTTGTAAGTGACAGAAATATATTTATGACAGTTCTGAAGTCTGAAGTCAAGCCTTCAACATATTCATTGTTTGATGGGGGTGTGTACCTATTTTGCTGGCACCTACTTTGTATCTGTCTTCACATTGTGGAAGGGGATAAGCAAACTCTCAGGCCTCTCTTATAAGTGCACTAATCCCTGTCATGAGGGTTCTGCTCTTATGATCTAATTACCTGACATGTACTCAGTTCCCAGCACCACTGTGTGGGAGATTAAGTTTCAAAATAAAAGTTTGGGGAGGATCGAAACAGAGGATAGCATATGCATCAATGTTTGTATGTATAATGAATGAATCCAAAAGGAAATATTTATAAAAAGTGATAATATTAAATAGTTTAAGATTTGCTTTTAAACATTTTGCTTTTCTAGATTATTAATATTATAAGATTAATTGATCCAGTGAAAAAGGTGTGAGATCCCTGTGATTTCTGAGAAAATAATTTTTTTTTTTTAAGGTGCTGGGTCTTCCGCTCTAAAGAGGCCATTTGAAGATGGATTAGGGGATGATAAAGATCCTAATAAGAAGATGAAACGGAACTTAAGGAAAAGTGTGTAAAGTCTTTATTCTTACTGATGTGAAATAGGATTTACAGACTCAGACAGGAAAGTGAACAGTGAAGAACTTGGGTTGGGGATGCCACTCAGGGATAGTGTTTGCCTGGAGTGCTTGAGTGCTTAGTTACAATCTCTAGCTCGTTGAGGGGTGGGGGGTAAAGCATTTGATTGAGCAGTGTTTCAAGAAGAAGATCTTAGGTGGGGGTGCTCCTGTAGTCCTCACTGCTTGGGATGCTGAGGTAGAGGATGGCAAGTTCAAGTCCAGCTTGGGTGACTGACGGAGACCCTGTTTCAAAAATAAATATTCAAGAAAGAACTGGGGATGTAGCTCAGTGTTAGAGGGCTTGCGTATCATATAAGATCATGTGGCTTTTGTTACTCCGACAAACTTTCGTCCTTGCACATGCAAAGCAAGTGCTGTAATGACTGATCCACCAATGCAGTCCCAAGATACAGTAATATTGACAAGTGGAAATTAATGCATATTATTTTTACAGTGATGTTAGCATAATTTTAGCATTGCTTATGAGGTGAAGTTAATTTGTATGTGTTAAATTCTTATTAAAAATAAAACACTGGTGGCCTGGAGCAGTGCCTTAGGATTTACAGCTCTTGCATGGCATGTGTGAGGACCTAGGTTCAAACCCCAGCACCACATATATACAACTAAGTGTCAGAAAAGTAAGACCCAGATAAAAAATAAAGTTGGTTCTCTCTCTTTCTCTCCCTTCCCACCTCTAAAACAAAACAAACACACACAAACAAAACTGGTAAATTTATAGTCGTTACTTGGAGCCTACAAATGCATATCTTAAAACAAAATGGCCTCACAGTTAATTTCTGATCTTATTTCTTTTTCTTTAATAGTCCTGGATAGTAAAGCAATAGACCTTATGAATGCACTAATGAGGCTAAATCAGATCAGGCCTGGGCTTCAGTATAAGCTTTTGTCTCAGTCTGGTCCTGTCCATGCCCCAGTCTTCACAATGTCTGTAGATGTGGATGGCACAACATATGAAGCCTCAGGACCATCCAAGAAGACAGCAAAACTTCACGTAGCAGTGAAGGTACTGTACTTCTCTTACTTAACAATGCTTTGTTATTTTATGTTCCAAATAAAGTGTTTATTTTCCTATAGTAAATTAATAGTATCTTTAAGATTTTAATAACAATATCAGAAGCTTATATTGCCTTTGGATCATAAAATTATTATTTTTTGTGTGTGTGAAATAGTCTGTGTTGATTATATGAAATTTAGAAAATATAGAAAAAAGTAAATAAAAATGTCAGTTGCATATTTCTGAGGCAGAGATTGGTATTTTTATGTCAGTTTATTGCCTGTGTTTTCCTATTTTATTTGGTTTTTTCAACTTGGGCTAACAATGTTTATATAATTTTATACTTAAATTTTTCCACTAACTTTAGTGTTTTCCTTGTTTATGAAATTTTCATCAGTAATTATTGTGGGTGTATGATTAACATGATATGGATATTCTGTTATTCGTTCAAATCTTTCCCTATCATTGGATATTTTGCCATTTCCAGATTTTTTTCTGTCATAAATAAATTTGATTAGTATCTTCATGCATGGTACTATTTATTCTGTATTTCAGAATAACTCCATTGGGAATAAGTTTCAGAATTGAATCACAATCATATGTATAGATTTGTAGAAAATTCCCAAATGATGGAATCTCTCCTTAAGTACTTTTAACTTTTTGCAGACTAATGCCAAAATGTCAAAGATCATGTAGACCAAAGATTAATTTTCACTTAAGAAAGGCAAATACTGTCTTACATAGTAGGGATCCAAACAGTGAGTAAAATAAAGACCATGCTCTTATGCAATTTGCATTCTAGTGTGGCTTTGATGGGAGACCAACAGATATATAAATAGGTATATAATGAGTCAGACAGTGATTAAAACAGTGGAGAAAAATAATAACGCAGTGGTAAGAATACCAAACAATTCTGCCCTCTTTGCAAGAGAGGTATCTAAAATATGATGAAGGAGTATGAGTTTAAAAATGATGTAGAAAAGTCAGGTCAGGACTAACAGTAAAAAGATAGCTCAAATAACTTAGCTATAATGTCTTCAGAGAATGAGTTGCAAATTTAGAGCTAAATTCTGTAGCAAATGAGAAAAAGCTTGTGAAATGTAATCTGTTGTCTTATGATGTAAGAACAGTTAGTTGATTTATCAAAGTCATAGTTGTTATGGTATAAAGATCAAGTGGGCATTTCTCTTTGAGTAGATCTTCACAAAAAAGAATACCAGTCACATCCTTTAAAGGCATCTATGATATAGTGATACCTTTTGTAGGGTTTTTCTTATAATAACCTTTACTGTAAGCTGATGGCCTCATGACAGCTTAAAATTTGGTAAAATTTGTGGGTGGTTTAGTAGAGTGCAAAGTTTGCTTTGTGATGAGTTATATCCCATCTGTTCTCATTTGATGCAGTGGTATATGTTTATAAAATAATGGATAGTCTCAGTATGCTTTTGTTTTCAATTCTGAATATTACCTTTTATTCTCAACTGAACTTTTGGTAACAAAGAGGGACTATAAACTTGGGATTAAACTCCCTTGCAGACATCTGGAATGTTAATACCAGTTATATTCTGAATGATGTTGGATCTGAGGAAAGGGTTATCAGCCTCTTGTGGATGGCCCTAACGCCTTTTTTTGCCTTGAGTTGCAATTTGGGTAGAATGTGCACTTGAATAGTAAATGTAAAATTTGTGAAAAGTTGAGATTTACCTTATTTGAAAATGGGATAAATAGATATTTGGTTCATTCAGGTAGAATAAATGAATTATCACAATTAACCAGCTCTGAATCAGCAGTCTGATACGAAGTCCTGTTACTGGTGCTGGATCTGTCCTTCTGGGCCTCCAGTCTCACTCAGGTACTGGGCACCTTTATTCCACAATATGCTTTTTACGTTGAGGCAAACAGTTCCTTGTAAGGTCTGCACAGAGTTTTTTTTAACATACAACTGACTTTCTAAAAGTTGGCTTTTTATTTTTTATTATAAATATGCAATATGTGTTTGTTATAAATAGCTTAGAAAATAAGGGGGAAATCCATAATTCCATCACCTAGAAATAAATAGCCACTCTTTTACATTAAATATATTTTTAGTATGTAATTCTAAGCTTTTTTTTTTAAACCTGCAATTCCAAAGCCAAAAAGACTAAAAATTGAAAAAAATTTCCCTAAGTTTGATGCAAACTCATTGAGTGGCAAAACCTGAACTGAATTGATTGTAGGGCTACTTTTAGTTTATATTTTTCCATTTTTCTTTGTACAAATGTGAGGTAGCACTTGAGAACCCACTGGGGATTTCACACATATGTGGTATATGTATCACTTTAGCTTTGAAACTAGAAAATTATGAATTTTCAGAACAAACTGTCTCTGAGAGTTTCAGATAAAGAATGGTGGGGGGTTGGGGATTTAGCTCAGTGGCAGAGCGTTTGCCTAGCATGCAGAAGGCCCCAAGTTCGGTCCTCAGGCCTGAAAAAAAAAAAGAGTGGTGGATCTACACAATATGTATAAAAACACATATACTTAAAATAGATTTATCGCTTGTTCATCTAAGAATGTATTATGAATTTTTTCATGGTTAACACAAAAACTGTACTTTTTTTTTTTTTTAAAGAGGGACAGTGAGAGAGAGAGAGAAAGAAAGAAAGAAAGAGAAACTCAAGTTTTATTTAGTTTTTCATTTAGTTTTTTAGTGGCTTTCGTTGCTCCGAGACATCGTTATGTATGTGGTGCTGGGGTTTGAACTCACATACTGATGCATCCCAGGCAAGTGCGGTAACCACTGAGCCACTGCTCCAGTCCAACCATATTCATTTTTACTGATGGCCTAATAATTCATTTTTATCAAGCTACCATAAAGTAACTAATTGTTTTAGATTTAGATGCTTCCAATTTATTACTTTATGTATTTTTGAACTTGTCTGATTATCTCCTAAGATATATTCTAGAGATGAAAATACTAGCGTAAATGGGAAAGCACATTTGGAAATTGTTAAAAAATATTGTAGATTCCTACTCTATACTAGGCATATACAGACAAATTGCCATCTATAAAGGTTATACCATATACTACATGTTGCAAGCTTGATTTGTAAATGAGTTCAAGAGAGTTTTATATCTAATATGTATTTATGAAAGTAGGTCCCACTAGATGAAAATTTGAGTCCTTCCTCAGTAGCTTGATAAGGGGTCTGTACCTGTTTAAGATATCCCATAGCAGAGAACCAAATTAAAACAAAGCAAAAAGCAGGTGTGGTGGTACACACCTGAAACCCCAGCGACCTAGAGGGTTGAGCAGGAGGATTGCAAGTTTGAGACCAGCCTCAACAACTTACTGAGGCGTAAACAACTTAGTGAGACCCTGTCTCAAAATGGGTGGGGGGAACTGGGGATGTGGCTCAGTGGTTAAGTACCCCTGGGTTCAGTTCCTGGTACAAAACAAAACAGTAAACCCCAAATCAAAACACAACAACACCCCCCAAAAAAACCCCTGGGAACCCCCCCCCGCAAAGCAAGAAACCTATTCCTGCTACAAAATCTGGCCACCCAGCAGCAGGCACTCCAAAAGTGGTAGAGTTCAGCGGCAAGTCTTCTCTTTCCTCTTCCAATTCTTTTTCCTGGCAGACCTTCACGTAGTATATCTTTAGGGACATAATCACCTGTATTCCATGAAAAAAGAACCTTAATCATGGAACAGAAGCTTTGAAGGGGACAAGGAGCAAGGGCACTTGAGAGAGGTACTTCCTGCTATCAGATGCACTGAAAACATGATGAAATTCAATCTCCATCCTAAAGAAACCGTGATTGTTACTTTTCTTTTGAGCAGAGAGCCATGGTGTAGAGTGCTGGCCTCTAGTCTTCTGGTCTTTCTCGGTGTTGCCTTTAGCCTTTTTCCAGAAAGAAAAGAACACACAGCCGATTTCCCAGTTAATTACCTTGTTTCCATGAATTATCTGGTGGTTTTTGAGCTTAATTGATGTTTATTATGTTAGGTTTAAACTTGTTAGATACTTAAAATTCACTTTTCTTTGTATATCCTTTTTTGACCTTAATATTGATTCCAAATAAATTTTGATTCTGTCAGAAAAGTAGAACTAACAGATATTGAAGTGGTAAAAATAAATTTTACTCCATAATTCTTGGAATGGATAAAAGGACCTTAGTATAGAACTCAGTTTAATTCTGAGTATAGCATGGTCAAGTGGAGATTTGTAATCAAGGGATATGGAGGGAACTGTGTATGGAAAATTACTAAGAGGAAGCATCAGGGATAAAGGACGATTTTTGGCTAAACTTAACAGGATTCTTGCTGAAGGCAGGCCAGGATAACCAGATATCACGTGGGTAGAGGTTGAGGCAATTCTTATCAGATATTGAGGGTGGAGGATTCTGGCTAAAGCAACTTAGCAGGATCTTGCTATGGCTAGGTTCTTAAGGACAAGGACTAAGGATGGGGCCTAGCTGGAAAAGTGGCGCAGAGAATCCTGAACACAGTTTGGTCAAGAACAGTTTTTGTCAGTTCTCGAGACCTTAGAACTTTTAACTTTTTTGACGTCTGTCATGTATACTAGTAAATGCTGTTAGAATGTGTGTTCGTAGAGAAATGACTTAATTTGAAAAGTTTAAAGACTTAGTATCTATTTGCCTTGAGAGATAATCCATTAGTTATACAAACTATAAGTGTATTGAAATATATTGCTGTAATAGCAAGTAGGTAAATGACTTGGATATGTGAGAAAAGGACACAGAGAATTGTTAAATAGTTTATATTAGACGATTTTAGTTGTCTTTGTTAAGTTGGGAAAATATTTTTTGTCAGAATAAACAAATCAGATTTATGAAGTGTGGTTTTTGACTTGCAGTCTGCGTTACCTAGTGTTAGTTTTGGATTGACGGCTCTTCTGAGTCGAGGTTTCTCAGGGAGAGCATATTTGCAGGATTCAGATAGTAGAGGAGGTGTTTCTCCATAAAATATTGATGAGCATATAACCAAATGATGTTAGTGTACTTAGTGTAAAGTACTGAGTACTTTTAGAACTTAAGATGTTAAAAAAGCATTCTTGGCTTTACTCCCCAAAAAATTCAAGGAATTTATTTATGATGAGAATGCCAAGTTCTCCATATATGAATTGGATGAATTAATTCAAGTTATCTTGGTACAGAGTTCTACTTAAGTCTCCTCCCTCACGCCTCCCCCCACCTGCCGTATTGGTTTAGAGTAACACTTTTGTTTATACTGGCCAAATATTTTACACATGATGCCATTTTTTGTAAAGTCTAATTTCTTTCTTTCAACCACTGTAACAGTTTTTAGAAACAGATATTAAGTATAGTTGGTATAATAAAGAAATAGTGGTTTTATACTCCAGCAATTTGAAACAGTTAAAAGCTGAAACAAATAGAGATCTTTAGGAACCTATTCCTACATTCTCTTATATAAAGCTTTAATAAGGGCTAGGGATGTAGCTCAGCAGTAGAGCAAGTGCTTAGTATGGCAAAACCCTGGATTCCATCCCCAGCACCACTAGTCAGTCAGTTAATAATAACATAAAGCTTTAATTAATAACCAGCAAAGCAGTATCAGACTACTTGGAAGGAGGCTTATAAAAGATGCTAGTGAATATACTTTCTTAGAAACATGTAAAAAGCTGTATAACCTGGAAGAAGGTATAAAAAGACCTACAGGTGTGTGTACTTACACAGACAAAATTAACTTTTCTGAAGGCTTTATTTCAGGGAAGTATGAAAAATTCCAGGCATTGGAGAGAAATAGTAGTAGTTTGAACAGTGGAGGTAGTCATAAACTAATCAAGCCTTGAAAGGAAGGGAGGAAAATGCAATCTAAAAATTACTAAACTCACTTAGTTTAGTATGGAAAATGAGCCTAGTTTAGTATGGAAAATGAGCCTAGTGAGAATCTTTAATTTCAAGTCTTACTTATAATTTAAGTTGAATGCAGAGTCCATAAGAAGAAAACTTTAAATGCTATTTTATAATTAACAGATTGGTTCAGCGGTAATTGTTTTTTTAAAGAGAGAGAAAGAGGGAGACAATTTTATTTATTTTTCATTTTTCTTTTTTTTTTTTTTGCTGGGGTTTGAACCGGATCCTTATGTATGCTATGCACTTGCTGTACTGCTGAGTCACTTCTCCAGCCCCTGTAAAAAATTTCTGAGTCAGTTTCCCTTCATGGGTTGAATCATAGAATTTATTATCTTTATTTTTTTTGTGATTCTGGAAATTGAACCAAAGGCTTTGCATATGCTAGGCATGTACTCTACCATTGAGCAAGTCAGAGTTTTAGAGATCAGCTAATCCAGTCTTCCTGTTTTGCAGAATAGAAAATTAAGGACTAGAGGAGAACTATCGGATATTAGACACTTAACTTTATTTGTATACCCTCTTTTTGACCTTAATATTGAGTCCAAATAAACTTTGATTCTGTCAGAAAAGTAGAATTGAGCAGTTGTTGAAGTGGTAAAAATAAATTTACTCATTTTTTTTTTCTAATTCTGTTTTACATTCTTTCTCATCCCATTGGTTGAACCTGTACCTCTCACAGTCAAATTAAATGAATTAGGAATAACCTCAGGTTTACATTTCTGTAATTTTTTATTTAAATCTAATTACTCTGAGAAGGTTTTCCCAGTTTTCTACAGTGCTACCCTGGGAGGTGTATGTTATTTAACCAATGATTTATAGATTTACCTCAATCTTGCTCTTCCTCAAAGGTGCTTTGAATCTAAGTGTTACGCATTGAAACTTTTTCTCAGTGTTACATCTACTCTCTGTGATCTCTGGTGTCGAAATAAAACTGTACGTTAATTTAATTTGCACAGGTATTACAGGCCATGGGATACCCAACAGGCTTTGATGCAGATATTGAATGTATGAGTTCCGATGAAAAATCAGACAATGAAAGCAAAAATGAAACAGTGTCTTCAAACTCAAGCAATAATACTGGAAATTCAACAACTGAAACCTCCAGTACCTTAGAGGTATACTTATGGGTTTGTTTTTTTTTCCTCTTAGAAAAAAAGTAATATGGTGCATTGTAGAGAAATTAAGAGTCATGGGGAAAAGAAAATGAGAGACATATAAGCTGGTATAGTCTAGTGGCAGACAGTATTAATATTTTGATTTATTTCCATCCAGATTTATTTCATGAATATTTTTTAAGAAGGTATCATATTTTTGTGTGGTTTTAATCTTGACATTTTTCTTGAAAATATTTGTTAGCATAACTATCTATATACTATGTAACACATGAATATACATAATTTAATTAGTATTTCTCTGTTGCTAGCCATAGAAACTCCTTCAGGTATGTCACAGTTGTATCAAGAGTATCAGCAGTAACTGAAGGCCAGAAAATTAAAAGATCTAGTGGTGGAAACCTGGGGTTATTTGGTGTTTGCTAAGCTGTGTGTGTTGGTGGGGTATTGGGTCATCATTTAGTTGGTCTAACCCTGAAGGAGGGCATAACTCAGAATGTAGCTTAAAATCTGAGGGAGCTATTATCACAGATAATAGAATGAGGACAGAATTCAAGTACTGAATATGCATAAGATATTGAAGGGATTCATGGAAACCTCATTTACTGCATTTTTCTTTAAAGGAAATTGGCTTTGGAGTAACAGCAAGAGCTTATATTAATTTTTTTTTGTACTTTGTCAATAAGTATTTACTAAGGCTTAAAATACTAATTATTTCAGTCCATAAATCACTTTTAGTGCAAAACCTTGTGACCAGAGCCTGAAGATGGTTCTAGGCTAGAAGGGCAATCAGAAGACATGTTTATAAAAACTGATAGTGTAATATGTTAAGTATTGTAATTGCAAAACTAATACATAAGGTGAAATCTAAAAGGAGGAAGTGGTCATGTGACTGCTGCACACAGTTACAAAGTCATGCAAAAGCAGAAACAGTACAAAGTGAGCCAGGTTGTAGAGTGAGTTTTGGCATGTGGAGAATAGGTGGAAAGAAGGGATTCTGGGCTGAAGGAAGAGGGGTATAGAGATGTGGAGTTGAAAGTACACGTTTGAAAAGTGCCAAGTGGGCCAGTGTGGAGAGGACTGATAGGACTGAAGTCTGAGAAAGACACATTGGACTCTGTATGGGATGTTGTGGAGAACAGATGAGGCACCTTGCTGTGGAGAGCACAGGCCAAGGTGTTGCTTTGCTGGCACTGTTACATTTACCAAGAGAAGGAAGGCCTCATAGATTACAGGGTTCAGACCATTAAATACTAAGGCAGTTAGAGGGGAGAGAGTGAGCTGGGCTGCATCAAGAGCAGCCATGTGAGTCTATGGAGGTTTTGGTAGTTGCTACATCTATACTTTGTTTCTGTATAATGTGGTAATGGCAGGGAGTAAAAGCCCTTATTTAAGAACTGATTACTATTGATCACAACACTTTTTTATTTTTCATGTGTGTGCTGGGAATGGAACCCAGAGCCTCACATATGCTAAAAGCATTTACTGCACCATCGAGCTCACACTCTAGCTTAAAATTCAGTTATTATTATTATTTTTAAGAGAGAGGGACAGTGGGAAAGAGAGAAACACTTTTATTTAGTTTTTCATCTGGTTTTCATTGCTTCAACACTTAGTTGTGTATGTGGTGCTAGGGTTTGAACTTCGGTCCTTGCGCTGAGCCACTGCTGTGGCCCCCTCAAACTTTTTTTTTTTTTTTTTGGTCTGGATCATTTTTATAAAAGTGATTTTAGGTTTGGGAAGCAGAGAATGACTAGTATAGACCTAATTTCAAAAATTACTCTTTACCTTTTAAAGATAGAGAGTAGAAATTCGCTTTCAAAGTTTCAAAATGTAAGTTATGAAAACTGATCAAGAAGGGATGTGTATTGCAAAAGACCCAGGAATGTTTATTAAACTTTCCCTGAAAAGTATCCATTATGTCACTTCTGTAGCAGTACTTATTTATTCAATTAACAGAGCACTTATTAAGAAAGTCATGATATTCATTAGACTCATATGCATAGTCATATTTTTGGGCATTCATTTTGTTTGTTCAGTATTTCCTGAGCAATTACTGTGGTGGATTTGCAGACATGAGCTGTGATCTCAAGAAGTACTTTATCTGTTAGGACTTTTTTCTCAAGGTCATAGTCACAGTATTTTGTAGCTTTGTTGTTTGTTTTGGTGCTAGATTCTTTCTTCATCTGAGTTCACATTCTTACATGAATTTCTTTTTTCCCCTGCTTGTCATCTTACCCTTCTTTATGCTAGTTCTTTTTACCACTGTTAAGAGTGGTTATGTTTCCTACAACCACTTGTACCACTTGTGTTTCCTACAGCATAAGTCTCATCATGTCAGTTGCCTAGTTGAACTCTTTCACTGACCTCCAGATTGTCCATTATAAAGTCAAGGCTCATTTGCTGGCATGCAAAGTCCTATGTGATTTGGCCCCATCCAGGATGTTTCTAGAACACCAGCTTCTTCTCCTCACTGCCTTATATTGTCAAACTGATCTTCCTGCCTTTCCTCAAACAAATGTTCTTTGCCTCTTTTGGGCCCTTACATTGCCATTACATTGTCATTTCTCCTATCCAGAATGCTTTTTCTCTTTGATTCCTCCTGTCTGGGGCCTGAAAGTTCAGGCTTACATGTTACTTCCAAGAAAACTATCCTGATTGCTCTAGAAAATGATCCCTTCTGTATTTCCACAGCTTACATCAGTTCTGTAACATATCTTGTTTTGTAGTGAATAGATATGTCCTTTCCAAATCATGTTAGCTCCTATGGGAGTGGCTTCCTTTATTGCTTTAAAATTTCAGAATCTACAGTCTGTAGTGCACTGTTTTTTTGTGTTAGATGCCCTTAAATCTATTTAGAGATTGAGAAGTTTATAAGAATATTCCTTCCCACATTCCAATTTGTTCTTCCTAACCTTAAAGGTGGATAACAGTGAACCCTCTGGTGTCATATAAATCCCAGTTGTTCCATTCTCCTTTTTAGTCATTTAGATGTGTAATTCCTAGAGACTGAGCAGCACAGATCAAACCTTTCACGGTCCTGGAGTGGCAAGGATGTATTGGTGTTGAATACTGGTCTGTTGGGATAGCTTTGCTTCAAAGGGAGGCTGACCAGATGACTACAGCATTTACTGCTTGTAGAATTCCACACCTTTGATATTTTACCATCAGTGTGGAAGTGACTCATTCTAGCCCCTAAATGTTTTAAAGTTGACTTTTTGAGTTTCCTTTTTACCATAATTGTATTAATAAGAAATCTAGTAGTTGAGCATCTTATTTGAACCTCCAGATTCTCTTTCTTTTTTAGGTAAGAACTCAGGGCCCTATCCTCACAGCAAGTGGCAAAAATCCTGTAATGGAGCTCAATGAAAAAAGAAGAGGTCTTAAGTATGAACTCATCTCAGAGACTGGTGGAAGCCATGACAAGCGCTTTGTAATGGAGGTGTGTTTCCAGATATGTCCCAGTCTTACACTTCCTCTCACAGGCGTAGGATGTCTTGAACTTATTTTTTAAAAATTGTTAGATTCCATCAGTTCTTTTGGCACTATTTGATTTCTGTAGTTTTCCATGTTATGGTATGTTTAAATTAAAGCTACATGGAGGAATTGCGTTGGATAATTGCAAAGCCGTGTTCTTGATTTCAGGTAGAAGTAGATGGACAGAAATTCAGAGGCGCAGGTCCAAATAAGAAAGTGGCCAAGGCGAGTGCAGCGTTAGCTGCCCTGGAGAAGCTGTTTTCTGGACCCAATGCCGCAAATAATAAGAAGAAGAAGATTATTCCTCAGGTATGAGTTAAGCTGTCTTTGCAACACCTTTGAAAAATGTTAAGAAATTTCCTGTACGTTTGCTGTTTTAGCTTTTTCTGAAGTTGTTTCTTTATCATTTATTTGGCACCTTTTTCGAGGGACTAGGTACATGAATAATAAATATCAAGACCAGTCGTTCCCTGTTTTGTGTTTTTGTATGGGCAAATTATATATCTGTAAGAGAGGCTGATAACAGTATTTGGAGGATTGGGGACATTCTTGATGCGGTGAAGTGTTTTAAGGTGATTTGGGCTTTGGTAGGTGTGATCATTTATCAAGCTTGATGACCTGCCAGATTGCTTGGAGCTCACTTTCCCTGCAACTTTGCAACTTCTCTTCCACTTTCTTTCTACTGTGTGTTTTTACATTGTTTATTTGGGGTTTTTCTCTGTAGGCAGCACAGAATATGATACTGTGTTGCTTACATAAATCATTAACTGGGAATGTCAGTGCCACTGAAGACCCAGGATCTTCCCAGGGTATTTGGAAAAGGTGACCTCCTCCTGTGTGTTTTTGGATATGAGATTCTTCCATCCTTTCATTTATGCATCAGAAAATATTTTCTTAGTTGGATGTTGTGGTAGACGCCTGTAATCCTAGTGACTTGGGAGGCAGAGGCAGGGATATTGCAAGTTTGAGACCAGGCTCAGCAACTTAGACTGTGTCTCCAAAAAAAAAAAAAAAAAAAACACGGCTGTGGATGAAATACAGTGGTAAAAGTGACCGAGTGTTCAATCTCCACCACACCCCCCTACTGTGTGTGTGTGTGTGTGTTTCTGAACATGTACCACATGCATGATTGTGAGGGAAAAAAGATGCTTAGGTCAATATAAGACCTCTCTGTCATGAAGAGTGTTAGTGAAATAATGTCTCATACTATGTGATTAAAAATGCTTAGACTAATGGAAAGAACTTGGCTAAACATTATATTTAAGTATTTTTACGTTTGCAAAGTCCACTGAAGGAAGGTAGAATTGATCTTACTTACAGAGGAGGAAGTCAAGAAATTTTAATGTACTCACATAGCTTAATTGATGGTAGACCTTCCCCTTCAAACTGGGTCTTTTCTGTCCAAAGGCCATGGGTGTTTCTGTTATATGTTTTATCCATCTAGACATTTGTTTTGTATTTAGCAAAAGTTCTTGTATCAACTATAATGTATACTAATTTAATATAATTAAATTCTAGAATTCAAAATATAAACAGAGAAAATTAACTTTTATGACGATTAAAAATAGAGCTGTTAATTTACAGTGGTAAGATTTTCTAAAATCTTTAATTATGGGACAAATTATATTCTAGGTTTTTTCCCCCCAGGGATAATTTATTTTTATTATTTCAACGTAGACTTATGTTGTTATAACATAATCATGCATACATGGATATAGTGAGACAGTAAGTTGAGGTAGATCCTAGACCCAGATCTATCCCCCTTCATCCATTCCCTGAGCTCATGTCTCCTCTAATTCTCCCATACTATAGTTTGAAATGAACATATACATGTATAATAATTGTTGACAATTCTGAGGTCCTCTGCCTGTCTGTATATAGCTAGGCTTCTAATGGGAGTTGAGTATTCCCTGTTGTATTGATAACCCCCCTTATCCCTCCTTTCTCTCCCTTCCTCCTTCCCTTCTAGATTAAGCACAAAATTATTGTTATATTGCTTTGTTTTGACCCCCTCCATGGGTTACATCTTGTATTTGGTTGGTTAATTTTAATGCTTTAAAAAGTCTAGTAGGTTCAAGTGAAGCTTGTTGCTGATAGCAGGAGTTTGACCTGTGTGGAATCACTTGCTGCTGCCAGATTGTTGCTTCCTGACTACTTTTGAACTAAAGTGTATTTAAAAAAAACAAGTCTACATGAAAGTTCACTCATTTTTAGAATTTTTCCATACTAGAACCTGTAAAACTCATGTGTTCAATGTGTTTGACAGCCAAGAAGCAGTCTTATTTTGCATGTGTGGGTTGGTTTATTTCTAGCAAAAAGAAAAATGGTTGTTCCTGCATGATACATTCGACCTTCAAAGTGTCCTCTGGCTAGTCATGTTAGAGGTACTGGCTGTCTTGAGAGGAAGAAGGCATGATGATTTTTCCGTGGGAGATGAACATGTGTATCCTCTGATTCTGCCTTATTCCAAGGCTCTTTTGACTTTATCATGTGGTGCACTTTGAAGCTGTGCGTTACTTTCCTTGTACCCTGTTTATTGTAAGGCATATCAGTGATTTCTAGTTTGAGTTTTTATTGCAGTTTTGCATTAAAAAATAAGTAATAAGGGGTTGGAGCTGTGGCTCGGCAGTTACAGCACTTGCCTGGCCTGTGCGAGGATGTGGGTTCAAACCCCAGCACCATATACACAACAGTGTCAGAGCAACGAAAGGCACATGGAAAACTAAATAAAATTGATTCTCTCTCTCTCTATCTCACTGTCCTCCTGTCTTAAAAAAAAAACAAAACCCAACTATTAAACCTAGGCACTGTTTGGTTTTTCTGAATTTTCTCTTTGGGAAAGGAGTGTTTTTGTAATCTTATGTACTCTTGCTCCTTGATTTACCGGTTTTAATTTTCAATTTGTTTTTACGTCTGTGCTCTCAGTTGTTGTTTTCATTTTATTTATTTGTTTTTTTAAAGAGAGAGGGACAGAGAGAGAGAATGAGAATCAATTTTATTTAGTTTTTCATGTGGCTTTTGTTGCTCTGACACTTTGCTGTGTACGTGGTGCTGAGGTTTGAATCTGCATCCTCGCGCGTGCCAGGCAAGTGAGTGCTGTAACTGCTGAGCCTCCACTCCAGCCTGTTTTCACTTTATAGTAAGGAATATGAAGTATCTATCCTCATTTTACAGTTGTGGGGAGACTGCCAGGGAAAGAGATGATGTGATTTCGCCAGTGTCCTGTAGCATTTTAGAGGAAGAGATCTTAGAGGTGGTGTTGTGTAATATGTACATATGGCATAACTAAAAGATTCAGAAAATCCATGATCTTCCTGAGGTCACAGATGAAGAAGTGGTGTCCACAGCTTTGGTCTTTTTGTCTTGATATATATATATATTTTAAATCACTAAGGTTTGCAGCTAATTGTAGGTAATTTGTTGTTGGGACATTTTCAGCTTCTGGGTGGAAAATTAAGTGCTTTCCAATCTAGATATTAAGTATCTTTAATTTCTTTAGTCAGGCCTAAAATGAGTTTGGATATGATTTGACCATTGAAATCTGCATGTAGAATCTGAACTCTTTCTGGGCAACTCTCAAGTGAAAAGAAATTATTTGCATATTTTATGTGCCCAGCATATTCTTCTGTAATGCCTAGCTCCATAAGGTATTTCTCATTTGCCTGTGATACATCAAAGATTCTAGTTACAGATGACTGATTGTCTCACCTGATTGACCTAGAGTTTCATAGTGGTTGTGCTTTAAAGAGATGAGAAGCTGATGGTTTGTCTGACAATGATGAAAATGTGGTCCTTTTTATAGGCAAAGGGTGTCGTGAATACAGCTGTGTCTGCAGCAGTCCAGGCGGTTCGGGGCAGAGGAAGAGGAGCTCTGACAAGGGGAGCTTTTGTTGGAGCCACAGCTGCTCCTGGCTACATAGCTCCAGGTTAGTACTAACTGCAAGAGACCGACTGCCTCTATGGAACCCAAATATGAAGAATAGCATCTACTTCATTTCCCAAGATTATAGGGTCTCTGGAAAATAACACAGGTATAAGATGAGTATATATATAACTTCACAAGAAGACAGTCTATAGGATGTCATAATTTTCCTCCTAAAAATCTGCTAGTAAAGCCTTTCCAGAGAGACAGACAAATGAGCAATTATTGCACTTAGGTCTAGGGAACACATTTTGACAATGAGGAATCTGGAAAATGTTCCAAAGATCAAGGAGTTTATACACCTGAGCAGATGTATTCCATGAGGATATAGAAGTCAGATCTGGTATACTGAGAGAGAAAAAACAGGAAGCTTCTCAATTGGGATGAAGCCTGGCATTATTAGCATTAAACTTAGTGTTTGAGTACCATCAAAGACAAAAGCATTACAAAGCTGGGGGGAAAGGGGAACGTCTTTATCCAGAGCTCACTATATACCAGCAATTTTCATATAAATGATTTCACTTAGTTTTTAACCCTCACAATGTTTCCTCAAGTAGAAATTTAATTTCCAGATAAAGAAATTGAGGTTTAGGGTGGGGGAGTAGATAAGGCAGCTAGCCCCAGATGAAACAACTACTGAATAGTAGAGTAAGAATTTGAATGTAGGTGCTTGCATTTTCAAATTTTGTATTATTCTTTCCATTTTACTTCATGGCTTCAGGGAGATCCGGAAAGCTGCCCTATTTCTGTTTAATCCATATGTCACTGTAGCAGTGAATGTACAGCTGTCTTGTTAAAATGAAGTTCTTTGCAATATTGAAACTATGGAAGTTTTCACTTGACAAGTAAGCTACTTGTACTTTTGGATCAAGATGAAATTGTCACAAATATTGGGTCTTTTTGGACATTATTTTAAAATAATATCCCTAAGAATCTCCTTAGATTGTATTTTCCTTTAAGAATATGAATAGGCCATGTGAGAAGTTTTATCAGTGATGTGGCTTTATGGTTGTATCTCCCGAAGTTGACCCAAGTGTATCACTCATAGAGTGTGCCTGCCTTGGCACATACCAGGACTAGATTGTGCTCTCCTACAGCTTATGGCGTGAAGAGCAAGACCTGTTACTTTAGTAATAGCAATAATAAACCAAAGAAGGACATCATGCTATGAGAACATGTAACAGAGACCCTTGATCTAGTCTACTGGGTCCATGAAGATTTTTCCCTGAAGAAGTGACAATGGAAAATAGCATTGGAGAATGAGTAGGTGTTAATTTAGGACTGGGACGGAAGAGTGTTGCACACAGAAGGAACAGAGATTTTGTGGTGTTGGTGATGGTGAATTTGGCTCATTTCAAGAAGCAGAAGAATGCCCAAATGTCTAGAGTATGGAGAGCACTGGGTAAAGAGAGAGGCTGGGAATGATGTGAGTTGAGGTGGGAGGCTGTCCCAGTATTGGAGGCTGGGATTTTGGTCTTAGAATGCTAATAAGTACAATGGGATGTTATGAAGGAGAGAAGTAACAACCTGATGCCTTATTTGTAAGAGTTACTCCTTTTGTACTGGGAAGAATAGATTGTGGGGACAGGCATGGGTATGACAAGACCGTTTAGAAGGCAACTGTAGACAAGTCACCTAGGCAAGAGACAGTGGAACCCAGTAGATGCAGAGAAGCAGATGGGTGGCAAGAAGTGAAGAGATTGACTGAAAGAGTATTTAGGAAGGAAAATCTGATGGAATGAATATATAGAATGAAAAAGAGTGAGGTTTCAAAGGATTACCTAGGATTAATTAGAGGAATTGGCAGGGATGATTGGGCCATTTAGTAAAATAGAGAGAAGCTGGGCATGGTGGTGCATGCCTGTAACCCATGATTTGGGAGGCTGAGGCAGGAGGATCCCAAGTTTGAGTCCAGTCTCAGAAATTTAGCAGAGCCTTAATCATCTTAGTGAGATGCTGTCTCAAAATAAAAAAGGGATGGTGATGTAGCTCACTGGTAAATTGCCCCTAGGTTCAATCCCCAGTATCTCCCCAAAATAGAACACTAAAAGATGAGTACCAGGGAATGAGGGGAAGAAAAATGGTAGGAGAGTCTTGCAGTGTGATATAGTTTGCGTTTCTAAAATTAAGACATTTTCTGTGTACTTTGTCTACTGAAATGTAGTGCTTTAGCCTCTTTGCATTATGGAAAGGGCAGAGCTTTCATTAAACAATCAGGGGCGAGTTACAGAGCTGGTCCTTGTTTGTCTTTGGCAGTGTGTTCCATTGCGCACAGTGCTTGTTGTCAGTTCTTGCACTGTTTGACTCCTGGTAGAGGCGTAGCAGCTGTGGTGAAGTGTGACCGTCGTGAGAGGAGCCATGTTGATGGCTGTGTGCCATTGCCTGGATCTCTCTGTAAGGGCTGACCTTGAAGCTTTTAAAAGTTTATTTATGGCCTAGAGCATATTCTGATTTGATCAGTTATGAATAGATTATATGCCATTTGTGCAGCAAGGACTGTCCTAGGTATTTTTATTACTTAATTAAATTTCCTACCAACTTAGTTACTGCACACAACCCTGTAGTTCAGAGAAGTTAAATCACAGGTACAATGACATCTTGGTGAAGTCATGATTAGAATCCTAGAGGCCTGATCAGAGACCAGCTAAGCAGTTACAGTTTAATCTCCCTTTATGGGTTTTGGTAAACTCTTCAAATTAGCCTTAGCAAAACAGCTCCCAGTTCTTGGAATAGATTTGATATAAAAACCTTTTTAAAGCATTAATTCCTCTCTTGGCCTCTGCTACCATCTTCTGTTCCTACTGCTTATTTCAGCTGTGTTGTGTTTTCTTAAAATATATACAATATAGTGAGCACTAAGACTGAGTTGTATTCCCTGCCCCCCTTTACATGATTTAGGTATAGATTAATGGCAAAAAATTGTCATCCTTCAGGAAGTATTTTGATTTGGTGCATAAAAGCAGTTTACCTCTTTAGAATACCTTTGAGTGCTTTTTTTCAAACTAAAGATTGAGTACTGGGCATTCAGAGGACTCAGAATCTAGCCTTGTTCCCGTTCCCACGAGTGCCCAGGGTCAGGAGAGCAGGAGAGATGGAAATGCGCACAGTGCAGTGCAGTGGAAGCCGTAGGCCCTGGGTGAGCAGAGGAGTGGGCTGTGAGCCTGAGAGTGATGCATGATCCTGATCTCAGGAATGAGTTGAAGCTGGGAGCCCAGATAATAGTTCTCGAAGAAGGAGTTATAATAGGAAAAAGCTAGATTTGTTTTGGGTATGGATTTATGTGGGGCCCGTGTAGATATTGTGCCCTTTTATTTCCCCTTAGAGATTTATTCAAGCAAATTTTTAAAAAATTAATTTTATTTATTTTTTCATCTGGTTTTTGTTTCTCTAACCCTTAGTTAGATATGTGGTGCTGGGGTTTGAACCTGGGTCCTCATGCATGTTGGACAAGTGCTCTAACTGCTGAGCCCCTTATCAAGCAGTTTTGTATTTATATATTTTCAGGTGCTTTTCCTGAATGATTAAAAATTATAGCTTCTATTATTCTATTAACATGATATTTCTCATCCCTACAATAATACTGTAAAGTAGGTTGGGAGATTTCTCATCTGAAAGATGAGAAAATGGCAGCTCAGATTACTTGCTTATGCTCAAAAGCATCTGTGGCTGGGTGAAGTGGCACATGTTTGTATTCCTAGGGACTTGGGAGACTGATGCAGGAAGACTGCGAGTTTCAGGCCAGCCTGGACAATTTATTGAGAACCTGTCTCAAAGTAAAATAAAGTTTTGGGGATGCATCTCAGTGGTAGAGGTTCTAGCAGCTCCTGGATTCAACTCCCAATAGCAGGGGTGGGAGGAAACTTGTGTTCTTTGTACTGGTTTTTAACTTAATAATATGACCATTTTTCATAGGCATCAGATGCTAATGTCAAGTTCACCAATATTTACTGGGAGACCCTGTGCTGGGGCCAGGCATTCAGATATCAACAAGTCATAGACCTCACCCTTGGATTCATGACCTGACCCATGTGTCTTCTTTAATAGCAGCTGAGGCCTCAATCTTTGTTGCTGCTTTCTGAAACAAGACTTGGAAAATTCCATTTTCCAACTTTGAGAGATGTTAATTTGGTTCTAAACATTCTTTTGTTCAACAAATGCTGTACATTTTACTAGGTTCAGATGACAGAAAGATGAGTAAGACTTGGTCTTTGCCACTCTGGTGGGAACCACAGACATAGTTGATAATTACAGTAAGTGTGGAAATGCAGTGAGAGACTCTAGATGTAGTATATTGTAGTAGTTTAAGGAGGCTGTGGCTTTTTCATCAGGCAGGCACACGTTGCTGCTAGACTAGGACCACTTGGGAATAGTTCATATCCATACAGTTTCTGGAAGAAGCTCTGAGGGCCTAGGGTGCCCAGCTGGGTGATCTGTGATTCGGGCCAGTTCCGGCTCCCCTTGGTCCTGGACTGACCTGCCTTCTTCTTCTTTGCGCCAGGCTATGGAGCACCATATGGTTACAGCACAGCCGCCCCTGCCTATGGTATGTACTCCGTCTCACCCACTTCTCCTTTCAGGTAGTCTTCCACAGAAATCCAAAGCACAGTTGTATCCAGGGTTTCAGCACAGGAATCGAAGGATCGCAGACCTAATCACTCTAGTGACCCAACTTAAATTCCCTTTGAAAATGCCACAACCTTGTGGTTCTTGGTTTGGTTGGAGTTGCTCTTCTCTCCGCTTTGCCTGATGAAGGATTGCTTGTTCTAATTGCCTGTTTCTGACCATTTTGAAATTAAGTATTTTAAGTAATTCTTCTTACAGCCAACTTACACTCCATTCAAAGGCTACTGAAGGGCCATACTAGTTTCTAGCTTGGCTGCATGCCATTTATATAGTATATTTAAGTTTCTGGTTTGGAACTCTGTGAACTGTGGGTGATTTGAATCAAGAATAGAAAATGCTCACTTCAAATTTGTAGCCATCATTCTTTTTGGTACATTTTGCTTTGGGGGTGATGTAAATGAATGTCATTGGTCCTAGATGATAGGGGTTCACCAGCTGTATTCCCTAAGTTCCTTCTATAGAATTAGTTCATGCTAGACAGTCATAGGCCTTTCCCACCATTCCCCACCCCCCCAATAGAAAAGAATTTGCAAATGAACCCCAGTGGCCCTTTGGATAACTTTTGAATGAGGTTTATGTGGCAATGGAGGCTATAGGTTTGGAGTCAGTGATATGCTCTTTGCATTTTTTCAGAACTCAGGTGCTACCCATCGTAGAGTGAGCCATTTGTAGAATGTTTGTCATTCAGAAAAGAGAGAAAGAAAGTATGAGTGTGTGTGTTCACGTGCGTGAGGTTGTGTGTCTGCACAGCCCCAGCTGGGCATGCATGCACACGGAAGGAAAAGGCCCTCCCTATATTGCTATTTGTGGCATGAATCCTCTACATGAGCCTCAGACCTTCACATTGTGTTAGTTTGCTCCACGTAACAGCTTTGCCATTTTTGTTTGGAGGAAAATTATGGGTCCTTAAGATAAATGAAGCTTCATCTGATTTCATAACTGTAGAAATAAATAGAAAGTGAATAGTTTGACTTCCTTGTCTGTTGAGATAGACAGTATATATTCCAGAAAGATGTAGAGAAGTGGCAAGGGGCAAAACATTTGTAGCAATTTAGGAAATGCAGAGCTTGGACTTAATATCCTTTTTCTCATGTCTCCTCTGGCACACTCAGTGTGGCCAAGGCCTCCCCGTATTCTGAGGTGGAGCAATGTGGGGTGGGGACTGGGGACGAATTCGGGCATATGTTCTTCACCCAGATTCCCTTTCTTTATTCATACTCTTTAGCTCTTTTTGGTTTGACCATTGGCTTTTGCCCCTTAGCTAACTTCTGGATCTCCTGGGCCACCCCATTCCTGAATGGGGTCTGTTCAGTTTATCCAGATATAGCACATTTGATTCACTTGCTCTACTGTTTCTTGTGTGAGCGCCAGAGCATGTGCCTCCCATGGCAGGTTTTTAGGTTTATGCCTTTCAGTCATGTAGTTAGTTTTATATTCTTTAATAAATGGTTGGTTTGTGAGAGCTTACTTTTTCCCTTTATAGAACATTTTATATCTGTTTTCTAAGTTGCCATCCATGTTTTCCCTCAGTCTTTTTAATCTTTCTCTCTTGGTCCTCCCTTTCCTCCTTTAACATCATACTTTCACCCTGTGGCCTTACAGCCTCAGTTCGGAAGCCTCTTCTCTTTCATGTGCCATATAACTGACTTCCAAAGCTGATGAAATTTGATGCCCCCATTTTTCACATAAAAGATTTGGTTTTTAAATGTTACTGTGATGCAAACCTACTAAAATGATGCTTTATTTTGGCTGTAAGGTAAATATGTCTTTTGGCCTTTGTAAAGCTGTTGCATGTGGGGTAATTTCCCTCTGATCATCTGGTGCTCTTGAATACCTGCTGTTGCTGCTTTGTGATTTCTCCATAGGTTAAACATTAGAATAGGAATAGGAGCAGATTTCAAATCCTACTTGAGTATGCAGAAGTTTGTGAGGCCACAAGAACGTACTAATTACAAAATTAAGAAAGTAATTAATCTTTCCAGATTTGCCATGCCAATATTGGCAGTAGCCATCAAGAACTACCTGGATCTGGCTCCTATTGGAGTTGTCCTCTGGGTAATGGAGGCCTTCCCAGAAAGGTGTAATTTGCCTCTTGACAATCCCTGTTTCTTCTTTAAGATGTCATGTGCCAAACTGAGAACCAATATGGATTTCTAGAGTCACTTAGGAATATTAATGGCATTATTTTGATGTGTATAATTCATGGCAGCTCACTCAAATGTCATTTCTGAAAATCATTCTTCTTATGATATGGCCATGTTACTTTTGAGTAGAAAATATTATGTGCTAAAATATAAGAGCATTTCAAAGTAGTTGATGGACAAGAGATTTGTGGGCCTCTTCCCAAATGGTACATGTTGACTGACTAATCTGGAAAAGGTTAATGATAATTACTGTAAGATATATTTTTTTTTACCTGAAATTTTTATTGGAACATTAAACTTATTTGGAGTCCTCTCCGTTTCTTTTCTCTGTAGGTTTGCCCAAGAGAATGGTTCTGTTACCCGTTATGAAATTCCCAACATATCCTGTTCCCCACTACTCATTCTTTTAGCAAATGACAGAAGCTCATTCCTATTGAACACCCAGTACAGTACAATACAGAATGTTAGCGAAAAAGCCTTTTTATCCTGCTTTCTTTGAACACATACTTGATCAAAATTATTTGTAAAGAACATCTTTCCTACTTTTTGATTTTAACAAATGCAGATTTAGTTCTCTAAAACTTGAAAACAAAAAAAGAGAAACCAGTTCTGTGAAACGGTACCTCATTTCTGGAAAATAATTTATACCAGCCCTTCTGTTCTAAGGAAATAAAAGTCTAGCAGTTAAAAGTTTAAGTTTTAAGAGAGTATCAGATTATGTAAAATTAAATTTGTGAAGGATGTATAGAGTCTCAAACACTGATCACAAATAAACTGCTTTGTTGTAACACAGAGTACTGCCTGGTTCCTGATGCAGTCACGGATTCTTAGCTGATTGATATGTACTTGCCCCAGGGCACTTTAATTCTGGCTGTAGTTACTTTTTAAAAAAAAAAAAACAAAAACAAAAACAATAGACTTTTCATTTAAACTTTAACTCTGTAAATATTGAAGTGTGTAATTAAAGCCAATAAAATATGGGTTTGAATATTGTTTTAGCTTATTATTTTTGATATGCTTTGGTATCAAATTACAAGGAATTGCAAACTAATAACGTACCCCTAGAAACCCATTCATTTGTAAGGAAACTGCTAAAACAAGGCAAAAGTGATTGTTAGTTCTAGCCAGTCTACTCACTTTGTAAACCCTGTGTACTCCGGTTGTACAAGGGTGTCCCCATGATAAAGGTTACATTCTGTTATCCCAGCATTGCTTATTAAAATAATGGCACTACCCAGAGATGGGGAAGGAGGAATGTGATTATTTTAGTTTATGAATTTCCAAGTTTAAAAAAATAAATTAATCAGTCAATCACCCTCTTTTGTTCTTGTGGCCTTCTTCACTCTGTAAGATACTGTGTTCATTCCCTGACTTTTTTTCCACGCAAAATAGAAAATTAGTGATTTTTCTGGGATTCATTGAAGGGTCTCCTTTCCTCTTCAATTACATCAGAATCTAAAGCAGCAACAGGGTCCCCATAAAAACTTGCTCTTCGATTGTCCCAGTTCTTGTTGAGTGCTGCTGTGGAAAGTGACAGGTTTCAGCCATGGGTCAGCATTTATTTTTAAGACACCTGATTCTGCTGGTGGAAATTGATGAGTTGGTAACATTGTGCTGTTCTGTAAAGGGTGCAGACCGGAGTCTTCCACTTGCATTCTCACCTTGTTTGGAAAGCTGATGATGTTACTAGAAGGTAATGGTTTCATTAACGTATTCACCCCCATGAAGGCAACAGTGTGGTCCCCTGCCAATATTTCTGTCATTGTGTCTTAAAAATGTCTGTTTTTACTATGAATTAGCTTTCCTTTTGCCTATTAAACTGTGCTTTTCAGAAGTGAACAGTGCCTGTCAGTCAAAGTGGGCTTCACAAAATATGGCAAAATTACGTGTCAGACTTTTTTTGGGACCATTAAATGAGGATGAAGTGGGCAATGTAACACAGATGTTAGTGTCAATTCTCGGATGTGCATCACATAATTTGTTTCTTCCTGACCTTTTGTCTTTATTAGTGGTGGGTGATACTTTAATAAAACCTCATCACTTGCTGGAAATAGCTGTAACTTATCATTGTCATTCTGTGCATTAGTGGCTAGACATAAGCAAAAAGGGCCCATTTCAGCTGGGAATTTTCATGTTTCATTGATTCGTTTTGCTGACCTATGGATGAAACAGAGCCATCACTGAGAAGAAAAAGCATGGCTGGTAGTGTCCAGTTTTTATTAATTAAATATTTACAATCATTCTTTTTTTTTTTGGAATACTATTAATTGGCAGCTGCAGTTGTATTGTTATTTGAAATTGATTGTCAAATTAGATTCCAAGTTGGAATCTCTCTGGAGATTTCTCTTTAGAAAATTCTTTTGAAGTAGCTGACTCTGCTTCATAAAGTAACCCCTCTCTGATGGAGAAAGGGAGCTGTGCTGTTTTCCAACATGATGGCAGTCATTTCAAATGGTTTCTACCAAGTCTTTTTTTTTTTTAAATTTTGTTGTTTGTTGGAAGTTACTAACCATGTTGTAAACCTGCCCAGTTGCTGCAAACTTTTACATTTCTCTGCTTTACTTAAAATAATCGAGCTGTCAGTCTTTTGTTAGAAGTGATAACCATGCAAGTTCAACTGTTTAAATTCTGTAATGAATTAAGTGTACCTCTACCTTTTACCCTTCCCACCCCTCCATTTTGTAATGAAAATTCCACTTACAGCTGAAAGAGCAGAGAAATATAAATGAAGCTCTTGGCTTCACCAAATTGTGTGAAATTAACGTCAAGTTTGCTTCTCTGCTCTTTTCTCCACTGTAGGTGGTTTTTTCATTGACAGCCCCTATTGCCAGCCTCTGAGCGTCGCACCATTTATTATTCACTTGGGCCCTCAAGATTTCTTCTCTGACTTCTAGAACCATCAGGTTGTCTGGCTTGAAATGGCAATTTCTCTGTCTTGGTCTTAAGAGCAATGTGATACCCTGAGGCTTTCCAGCTTTCAGATATACCACTCTGATACCTTCTTTTTGAAAGCAATGACTGAACATTTTAAAGAAGAGCGATACTTTGTCCAAAGCCACAGTATCTGTTTAAACACTTTTCCTTTGGAAACTTAGCAATATCTGTACTTAACCCCTTTAGTGTAGCTTTTGTCAGGGAGTTTACAGACCACTGTAGAACTTGAGAATTTGCGTGTGAGCTGTGCTGTCTTACACTTTTTAAACTTTTTTAGCACATAAATTAAAGTTACATTCCTGACTGAGTCAGCTGGCACTATTATTTTTCCAAGCTAAGGGTTCTCCCTCATTGAATCCATATCTTTTGGTGGGGACTGGCGCCTCACTAGGGATGTGGCTGTGGGAGCAAGCACCCTGTCTCTCATGCCAAGTAATGATCCAAGAGATTTCCAACATACCTTACGCTGACGAGGTGGAGCAAGGAATCAGGTTGACGTGGTTCCTGATATTTGTAATCTATCTCAAATTGTTAACCTGGGGAACAAAACCATTGATCAGTTTTGCTGGCGTTAGCCAATTCTTTTCCTCTTTTTAAAAAATTTGGGTGAATGTATGAGAATCACAAATCAGTCACCATTGTTAATTGAAGAGCTGGGAATACCTCGTTAATGTATTTTTAAAATTGGTGTTGGACCCTCTGTGTATTTCAGGTTAATACTTTTAAGCAGTTTTCAGCACGTTTATCTCACTTTAATCTCGTTCTCCTCGGACCTTCGTAGCCATATCACTTGTATAAAATAGGCTGAGATATAGTGACTGTAAGCTGTGATCTCAGTATACAAAGGTAAGCGCTTTTATTTTCTGATTAAAGAGAAAAATATTTAATCAACCTGCATATATGACAATCATATGATGCATTTGATCTCTTAGGACTTTATGTCATCACTTTTACTTTAAAAATATTATGATCTAAATGTAAAATAGCTAGCTTCAGCATTTGTTTTAATACCCTTGTAAATGCTTTTTATTCAAGAGAGACATTTCACATTCACTGAGTGAAGTGTGTGTACGTGTGTAGAAACTCAGATATGCCATGGATACTTGTTTAAATATAAGAATTAAGTGGTAGGAGCAATTCACCTAAGAGGAGTTTATTGACAGGCCACTCTTGGCCAAAGTGCTGGAATTTCAGAAGCAGCAAGATTGGTGACCATGTTGGTAGGATCTCTGTATGTAGCTGTTACACACACTTAAGATCAAAGTGCCAATTTCTCAAGGAGAGAAACTTCTCTGAGAAATGAAAATCTCTGATCTGTGTTGTATGCCCTAATACAACAGCAAGAAGCCATAAAAAAAAAAAAAAAAAAAAAAAAAAAAAAAAAAAAAAAAAAAAAAAAAAAAAAAAAAAAAAAAAAAAAAAAAAAAAAAAGAAACCTACCAAACTATTAAGGTAACTATGAGAAAACATAATTAACTGAGTTAAGCTAATTATTTGTAGAAACTTTAGCAAGACTCAGAAAGGTGAATAACCAATCTGCAGAGACCAAATAGACTTAAGGCATCTCATCTGTCTCTTCCAGGTTAAATAGCTAGAATATTTATTTCCCACCTCATTCAACCATCTTGGAGTTGTTTAAAAGATGCAAGAGTTAGGCCAAATATTTTAATAAGGATTTACTTCATTTATGTTTCCATGAATGTATTTCATTATGTTTTTGGTGTTCTGTGCTACAGCGGCATGTGTGTATGCACGTGAGTGTGTGTAAGTATGAATATCATATTTTATATTTGTTTCTCTGTAGCCGTTTCTGTTTATTACTAGCTATAAGGTTGATGGAACAGCCTTTTTCTCTGTACAGAATCTGTGTGTACATTTCACATGGTTTTGACCTGTGTAAAAGACTGTACAAGACAGCACTGACTAGTTCCAAGTGCAGCCCAGTTCTGCTTAAGTAGCCCAGTGCCTACTACGTACAGAGGTGCTTTTTTGGGTGCCAGAGACGTAGACTTCAGCCACTGGACGCATTTTCAGTTTGTGAGTCTGCTTGGTAGAGCTGGCCCCACTATAAATAAGTATGCTACTTTGGGAGGCAAATAATGTGTTAGCTTTGGCAAAAGAATGAGTTAATCTTTATCAAACTGGGTTGGAGCAGAGGCTTAGCGGTTGCAGCATTTGCCTGACGTGTGAGGACCCGGGTTCAAATCCCAGTGCCACATATACAACTCAATGTCTGAGAAATAAAGGCCAGATGAAAAATAAAGTTGATTCTTTCTCTTTTCCCCCCTCTCCTTTTCCCTCCCCACTTCCTCTCTCTTTCCCTCCCTTCCTCTTAAAAAAAATAAACCATTGAACAATGTAGACCCTCTGGCATCACTGAAATTGGCATAACTTGGAAGCTCATTCACTTCTCATGTGCCCCTGGCACTTTGGAGGCCCGAAACCTGCTCTGCTTTTCTTTATGGACCTCTCTGTCCCAGTACATGAACTGAATGAAATGAATAATCAGTCCTTCAGTTCTCTTTTAAGCAGTTATAATAGTCTAGCAAAGAAAAAGCTATTTTAACACTGCACATTTTCTGATGATATTTGGTAAAGTTTTATAATCATTCATTGTAATTTCCATTTTTGCATTTCGTTAATAGCTGTAGTGGAGGAAAATATTTAGTAGTGAGTTAGGGGAAAGAGCTAAGATTTGTTTCTTCTCCCTCAGGACAGTTAGATTTCTAGCAATCCAGAGCTTTAAAGACCAGGGGCATTGAGAGCAGTTAAAGCCGAAAATAACTTGTTCTGAGAATGGTCTCCTTGTAGTTCCCATTCTTCCTTCGCTGGTGCCTGCTGTGGGAAGTGGGGGCATCTCTGAAGTCATCCGGAACAAGAAGAAGGTGTCGTGGTATTCTAACTCATTCTCTGTTAATCTGATGCCATGCAGCAACCCTGGGTTCTTCAGTGTTACTAGGAAGCCTGGAAGGGAGATGGGTAGCATGTAAGTAACAGCAGCAGAGTCTAGAACTGCTGCTGAGGTGAGTTTGAACGTTGGTGTGTTCTCCAGTGCTTATTTACAGAGCATGAGCTGCCTTCCACAAGTGGTGTTTTAAGTCAAGAATTCCAGTGAAGTTAGTTGTAAGCATAGATGTCCTTTTCCACATTATGGTTTCAGTTGGGAGTTAACAGCTTTCATTGATGTTTGAAGTATCGATCTTTGGAGGTTTTTAAAAATAGTACTATAATGCAAATTAGGTTATGTAAGCTTTATAGCACAGCTAGAAATAAGGACTAGAAACCATGTGGGAATCTGGGCTAAAAATTTCTCTCACTCTAGCAGATTCCCTGGGGCGTGGCAGACAGATGAGTTAATACTCATAAAGAGCTTTGAGCTGTACCTGGAGCCCTGGAAGTATTCCATGAGTGCTGACTCTCCTGTGGTTGGCTGAGATGTGGAAGGTGTGGGGGGAGGCAAGACTGTGCTGAAAGGTGGCTTCGCAGCAGGTGCATGCCTGCTCATGCTCTGTGCTTGTTCCTTCATGCGGACAGGTTTGGGCTACTTCCAAGCTTAGAGAGGGGACTCCTAGCTTCAGGAGTTACATAAGAAACAGAAACCCTAACCCTGGTGATTGCTGGTGTGGCAGGATCACTGCATGCTGCCTGAGGTGTTGGTCACATTTCTGCTGTGGTGGTTAAATAACCAAGCAGTCTGCCACCATGGGTTTGTAAAGACTTTGAAACTTAAGGGTTCTTAGAATTTCACAAGGCTGAGCTCAGCTGTATACCGCTGATTCTAAGTTTCCTGCCAGTGCATTAATAATTCAAAAATCAGTGGTGTTTGATTACAGCCACCACCAGAATCCGACCTTTAGGACCCACAGCATTTGGTGGACAGAGAGCAAGTTAATACAAGCCACAGAAAGTAAAGGAGGAGCCTGGGTGTGGTGCTCAGAAGGCCTTGTATTCAGATGCTCCTCTGAAGAGATCCCTGCAGCTTGCCTTTAGTTTGCTTTGACACGTTGAGGGGAATATCCACAATTATGTGAGCCTCCCGTCTATTAATCTTAGAAAAAATATTAGTCTTTTCATTTCTCTGTTCATCTATCCATTGGACACAGTTGGGAGGTTGCTGTTTGATAAGAGGAAAAATAGATCGATGGTGATACTGCTGCTGTTGGACTGAATACAGGGTATGCAGCTTACCCCTCCGTTCCTGGCTTACAAATGCCCTTATAATTCAGGAGCCTCTGAAGAAAGGTGGGCAGGAAGTGATTTAAGTGGGGAACATAGGTTGAGCTCTGAGATGGTCTAAATTTGTAAAAAACTGTGTGGACAAGGGCTGAGTGTTATCTTTAAAGTAAGATATATTTGCACTGTAGTCAGCAGGTTTTTGTGAAACCAAAGAGAAGAGTGGTTGGTCCTGGCAGAATTCACTGTATTCTCCCCCAGTCAACGCTCTTGGTAGAATCTTGGCCTCATTCAGCCAGCGTTGAGGAATGGCCTCCCCTTGCCTCCTGCAGTTACTTATTAACATCCTAATTTCTTGCTCCTTCCAAGGAAGGTTGTGGTCTTTCTACACAGAACTTGGCTGTACGTGCAAATGATCTAGGCTGCCTCTGGTGCTGGCTTGGGTGAAGATTTACACCACTGGCCCAGGCCACATCAACATGTCTGTCTAGTTGGACATGGTAGCAAGCAGGGAGGAATGGGATTAGTGTGGCCACTGTTAGGATATTACCTCAGCACTGCTAAGGGACACAGTCTCTCTTTGCTTTGTTTCAGGTTCTCCTACTTTGATCCTTTTGTATAGTTTGGACGTAGGGGCTCTGTCTCAGCTAATGGCCCAAAGTCATTCAGTTAGTGAGCCTTCTGTTTAGGGCATTTGGGGCCATGGACAGCAGATTAAATAATCAGGAATGGGAGAGGGGAAGCCACCTTGCCAGAATTGGTAGCTTGGATATGCCAGGCACCTGGGCATTCTTCCTTAATTGTCCAACAACCTTCTTGGAGTTGGAATCTCTGTTTTACAGATAAAAAAAAATCTGTCCTAGAGCCAGAAATGCCTGTTTCTACTATGGTGTGCCACATGTTACAAGGATGGGGCTGAAGGCTGTGCTGGAATCCGGGCCCTCTGATCTGAGGGTACTCCAGACTACAAACCTCACCTAAAACAGGCATCTTTTTTTTCGACCAATAACAAACTGGAAAGCTAGACTCAGTGGAGCTGTATCAGCAGAGGAAGCTTTTGTAGCTAAAGCTTTTTTTTTCTTTTTTTTCTTCCTGAATGAATGTCAGTGAGAAACTGAGCTACATGTTTTCCTTAGCTCATGATTCTAGATACTTGCTTGCTTGCTGGCTGAGAAAGGTGATGGGGATGTCTTCAAGGACTTGAACCTGGCTCTGAAGGAAGGCTAGTGAAGCTTTGGCTGCATGGATAAAGGGAAAAGAGGCAGGAAGGTGTAGGGAGGCCTCCCTGAGCAGGGACGAAGAGATGGGAGCAGTGGCAGTTTGCAAGGCCTGTTCTCACGGTAGGAGATTCCCTTAGAGAGGGCTTGGGGCTGAGCTGACACCTGGAGTGCACATCTTCCCTCCTTGTTGGGACTGTGCTTGGTGAGCCTGGCATGGAGAGTTCTGGGGTCTCTAAATTCCCCACGTGGGCCATTGTGCTGTGTGTTTCTGATTCTCCTGCTGCTGCACATCCCTGCCCATCTCCTTTGCTAGATGGGGCTCTACTTGGGGTAGGTGGGTGTGGGGATGGATGCAGAATACTTTTTAAGGAAAAGTATTTGTCACTCAGCCCAAGTCATCATTGTCTTTGACAATTGGCAGTTTTTCTGAGCAGCCCACTGTTACCCTAGAGGGGAGCAGGAAGAGGGAAGGTTCTTTTAAGCAGTTCTAGAGCAGGTGTGCGAGGAGGGTGGGAGCCCAGGCCCCTGGCCTGGTTACACACGGCGCTGCGCAGGCCCCTCCACCTTGCAGCGATGTGGGCAGGGAAGTCTCTCAACTACCCTGCTTGTTTGTGGCAGAGTGATTTTTTAAGCACTCAAAGGAAACAGCGTTTCTCCTGTGTTTTGTTGATTTTGAGCGCTGCAACTGTAGGATGTGAAAGTTTTCTCCTTTTGCCAAGGAAGTGGGGCTTAAAAAAAAAGTGACTTGTCTCAAATCACACAGCTCTTGGTGGCAGAACCTGCAGACTCTGATGACGTGTTCTGTGCATCCCTCACTCAGGTAGCGACTCTCCTGTTTTCCAAGGCCATTTGGCACCAGTGGCCTCCTTTCTCTGACACATCACCTCCCTTTGTTTTATGCGTTGGGGCTGTAGCCTAAAATCAAGCTACCTCTCTTGACTTTTCCTCTGCCCCATAAGACCAAGACGTTCTGTGTTCCTTGGGAAGACCTGTTTGGTAGCATGCTCCTGGCAAGGTGACCAACTGATCAGCCCTGTGCCAGGAAGCCTGGTTTTTGCTGGCTGCACAGTTGAGCCTGTTTCCACAGATAATTTTTTCATACTACAATTGAACCTGTATATAATTAAGTACATGTTCAGTGTTAGCCACTTAGATGCTTGGGCTAGGAGGAGGAGGGGCAGGGGGATGTCATGGTCAGCCTCCGGTACACTTTGCTTGCCAGCCATCTTCAACATGTACCCTAGCCAAGGGGTTACCCTCAAGTGGCATTGCTTTCCAGAGGACTCTGACACAGAGCCTTTCGTATATCGTTCCTTTATGTAGATAGTTTAAGAAGTTGCTCCACTTTCTAAAATCCGTCTTGCTTCTAAGAAGGAAACATGGAGGGCATCATTTGGGAGGTAAAATAACTTATGGAAGTTGGTACCCAAGGAATTCAGGAAAGCTGATGGCACCTTGAAGTGTGATGTTGAGGATCAGTCTGGGGAAAATGTGGATGCTCTCAATTTTAAGGGATTCTATTTACTTTTATGTAGCTTGAAGGGTAAAGACAGAGTAAATCAACTAGGCAATTTGACCCAAAGTACACCTCTCAAGAGAGTAGGTGGAGTTGTCGTTGGAGAGCAGGCCGGGTGTGGTCAAGAAACCAGTTTGTCATGGTAGCACATCCCTGTCATCCCAGCGACATGATAGGCTGAGTCAGGAGGATCATAAGTTTGAGGTCAACCTCAGCAATTTAGTGAGTCCCTGTCTCAGAATAAAAGGAGCTGAGGACAAACTTCGTGGAGAGTGGCACCCAAGTTAAGTTCCCAGGATCAAACACACAACAAAATCTGCCAGGGGTTTAGATAGTGTAGCGGAGATTGGTTACATTTTGGACTTAACTCTGATGTGATTGGTGACAGTGCTGAGACAGCATCTCTCTTCCTGGGCACATGATTTATTGAGAAAACATTCACTGTGCCTGCTCCTTTTTGCTGGGCTCTGTTGGGGTGAAGGAGCAGTTTAGGAAAATGGTGAGTGCTCAGAGCCACTGGGGGAGATGGAGGACAAAGGGCCAGAAGCATGCTCGGGATGCAGAGAACTGGAACTGTCTCCTCTGTCAGCAGCTCTGCCTCCCTCAGTAGAGGTGACTCACCTGACAGCAGGGAGAGCAGAGTCGTTTAAAGTTAACAGTGGTTCTGATCAAGCGGCCCAGCCTTCCCATCCGGATGGCACGGAGCCGGGCAGGTGTCCGCCTGGCGAGGGCGCGGCGGGGGGCTCATCAGGGGAGCTCCAAACATTCAGAAAGCATGGCCTGCTGGGCAGCGTGACGCGCCTTGTGGAGGCCTGGGGTAGTTGGGATGTGTAGTTTGGGGCCATGCTGTCTTCACAGAGTGCTGTGTGCTTCAGCGATTGCCATCACCCAACAGGTTGAGACAGTGCTGGAGGGTTGATTTGGATAGCCAGGAAGAGGCAGTATGTAGCTGATGAGGTGAGGATGAGAGCGCTGACAGAGCTGCAGCAGAGATGGAGACAGGCTCCTCTGCAGTAAGGGATACCTGACAGCACCCATCTCCAGGGCGCCCTTGGGTGGGTGATGGAGGAACTGATGGAGCCTTGACCAGGATGGAAAGGGAGTGCAGAGGTGCTGGAATGGAGCAAGGGCAGTCTCCACTGGGCTAGGAGATGGCACTGTGGCAGGAAGTGTCCCAGGTGGCAGTTAGCCAGCAGCTTTGCCCTTTTCCTGAGTTTCTGCGTGGCTAGGCTTGCCAGTCAGAGCAGCGATAGGTACTGGCCATTTCTTTACTTTAAAACCCACGCCCCCTACCCCCAAGGTCGAGGGCTGGATTCATAATCAGTAGGAAATGGTTTTAAGCCAGTGGGAGGGTGCAGGCTTTCTTTAGACAGTTCTTAAGGAGAGAAAAGAGACCAGGATTACTGATTGCTTTGAGTCTTAGTCCTGCTACCTCTGATTTGTCCTGGACAGGTGGCAGGAGGACTGGAGGAATCAGCATGTGTCCCCTCCCCCCCCACCCCCCACCCTTTTTTTTTTTTTTTTTTGCAGTTCTGGGGGTGGAACTGAGGGCTACGTGCTCTGCCACTGAGCTACATGTCTCCAGGACTTCAGGGTGGGTGTCTGCACCTCTGTTGGGGACTAAAAGTACTCAAGAGGCAACCATGGTTTTTCCTTCTTCCTTTTCGTTATATATGATATTAGAATGCATTTTTACATAATCACAAAAGCATGGAATATTGCTCTAATTCAGCCCCTGACACTTTCCCCCTCTCCTCCCGCTCCCCTCCTTTTACTGATTTTTCTGCAGTTTATTTATTTGGGTACCAGGGATTGAACCCAGGGATGCTTTAGCGCTGAGCCACATCCCCAGCCTTGTTTTTTTTTTTTGTCAAGGTCTTGCTAAGTTGCTTAGGGCCTCACTAAATTGTTGAGGCTGGCTTTGAACTTGGGATTCTCCTGGCTTTTTTATTTTTCCTTTTTTAAAAAACTAGTGTCGTGTGGTAAACTTGTCATCAGGATTCACTGTACTGTATTCATGTATGTACATATGAAAGTATGGTTGCATTGATTCTGCTGTTTGCCCCTGTTTCTGTCCCCCCTTCCTTCCCCTTAATCCCCCATCCCTTTTTTCAGTCTACTGATCTTTCCCCTGTTTGACATTCCTTCCCTTTTGTCTCTCTCTTCCCCTGTCCTCGTCCCTCCCCCCATTTTGGATTACCTTCTGCACAATGGTCTCCAATTCCATCCATTTAGCAGCAGATGCCCTAATGTCATTCTTCTTTATGACTAAGTAATAATGCTCCGTGTGTGTGTATGTGTATATATTTTCTTTATCCATTCAGGTATTGAAGGGCACCTAGGTTGGTTCCACAGCTTGGCTATTGTGAATCGTGCTGCTATAAACAATGTGTGGCTGTGTCATTGTAGTATGATAATTTTAAGTCTTCGGATATAAACCAAGGAGTGGGATAGCTGGGTCATGTGTCTTTTTGAGGAATCTCCTACTGCTTTCCAGAGTGATTGCACTAATTTGCAGTTCCATCAAAAATGTATTAGTGTGCCTCTTCCCCACGTCTTCATCAGTATATCTTATTGTTTGTATTCTTTTATGCTGGCTGCTGTGACATGAAATCTCAATGTAGCTTTGCTTTGAATTTTCCTAATTGCTAGAGATGTTGCACATTTTTGCATGTATTTGTTGACCATTTGTATTTCCTCTTTTGAGAAATGTCTGTTCTTTGGCCCATTTATCTATTTGGTGTGTGTGTGTGTGTTAAGTTTTTGGAGTTCTTTGTATATTTATATATTCTGGGTATCCGTGCCCTGAGGAGCAGGTGGCAAAGATCCTCTCCCATCCTGTAGGCTCTCTCTTCATCATGCTCCTTTGAGCGTCTCTGGTTCTTAGGCCTTAGGTGAGAGCTTTGGAAGGGTCAAAGGTGGACACAGACACATTCCCACCAGTCTTTGGGTGGTAGGAACTCCAGGGCCAAGTGTCTCTTAAGTTGCTTTGTCTATTTGCCCTTTTGAGCCACACAGTCCCTTCCATGTGTGTTTCAGTGTGAAAATGCGTGGGCGCACCATAGCTCTGGTGCCAGTGAACTCCTGTGCAGCACAGCTGTTCCAGGCCCTCTGGACCATGCAGTCTGTCACTGCTATGACCCCTTTCTTGTAGCACAAAAGTGCCTCAGCAGTGTGGCAAGAGGTGAGTGTGGTTGTGTTCAATAAAACTTACAAAATGGGGCCATATCTTCCAACCCTTGCCTTAGACTGTAAACATGCAGCCCTTTGGCTTAACTGTGGTGAGAAAGTACCTTCCCATGTGCTGCCTGGGCCCATGTGTCTTTCTGTAGTGGCTTCCTATGCCTCTCCTATGTGAGCACTGAGGAAGAGGAAGGTACAGCCCTCCCAGAAGGAACTTAGATTTTTTTTTTTTTTTTTAAAGAGAGAGGGACACTGAGAGAGACAGAGAAAGAGAGAAACAACTTTATTTAGTTTTTCACATGGCCTTGGTTACTCCAACACTTAGTTGTGTACGTGGTGCTGGGGTTTGAACCCGGGTCCTCGTGCTTGGCAGACAAGCGCTGAAACCGCTGAGCCACCGCTGAGCCACCGCTGAGCCACCGCTGAGCCACTGCTGAGCCACTGCTCCAGCCCCGGACCTTAGATTTTTGAGTGACAGGTGGGACACAAAGGGGAGGATAGGTGGTGGCTAAACATTGAAATACAATGCAGGGCTCAGGAAGGTCCACAATGATGGCCCTGAGAGGAGTGAAGGGCTGAGATGAGTGGGGAAAAGCTCTAGGAAGAAAACTTAGAGGCTTAGAAGAGGCGGGACGGTTTCTCCAGGAAATGAATAGTCCAGATGGTGGGTGACATTATGTTACAGGGAGGACTTGTGTATGGTCACACAGGCACATGGAGCCAGCTTGGGAGGGGAGGCCTGAGGTTTCAGGCCACGGAGCACAGGCATTTTTCTCTGGGCAGTGAGCAGCCACTGGACATTGTGCTCAGGAGGGTCAAGTTACAGATGCATTCAGAAGTGTCACTGGGAGACCAGAAGGACTTTTTCACCCAGCGATGGGTAACTCTTGATCCTGTGTTTGGAAGGTGAGGTCAGAGAGCTGGATGGTTTTTCTAGGTGCAGGCTTTAGTAGATCACTCGTCTTTATTTTTGAAATGACGAGAGCTTGACAAAATCTTGTACCTTCAGGTTTTTTCTTGTCTGTGTTCCTGAAGATCACTGAGAAGGACAAAGGACAAAACAAAGGAAGCATCTGTCTCACATCTAACTTCCACATGGGGCCTTGGTGTATGAGGGGAAAACAGTAGACTCCCCCTTGCTCTGGAATCGAGTCACAGGGCATGAAAAGCGGTGTGGAGCAGACCTGCTTCCGGTGTGCATGTGCCACGCCGCACGCAGGGCGAGTCTTCATGCTGTGTGCGGGTGCTGGTCTCCACCCTCCAGACGCCTGCAGATTGCTAAGGCAGGCGTCATGCACCACACGCTGCTCAGGGCCAGGCCTCACGTGGGGCTGGAGGGTACCTAGCCCAGGAGAGCAGCTCTGCAGTGTTTTCACTCAGGGTTTCCGGGCAGGTTGAGAGGGGCTACATTCACAGACCTTCTGAGACCACTGGTGATGACCTGAGGCGCTGGGCGCTGATCTCAACAAGACTGTTTTGTACTGTGTGAGGGGTTCAGCTGGAGGCCTGTTTGCTGTGCTCTTTGGTCTTGTCTAGCTTCCTCTCTGGAAGGGGATGTGCCTCAGATTTGCCTCGTCCTCTCTTGGGATGGGGGATGGTTCCAGGCCGTGACACAGGTATATGACTTTTCATTGCTTAGAAAGAGCACTTCTTGCATTTTTGTAGAGAAATTTCTGGATTTACAGAAGGGAAAATGACAAACTTGAGCCTGGTGTAGATGGAGACTGCAGTCTGTCTCCAGCCATGACACCAGCCGTGGCCTTCCTTCAGGAAGCGAGTCCTGGCTGTGCTCGAGCCTCACACGGAGGCTCCTGTCATTCAGCACTGCAAGTCACTTACAGAACTAAGGCTGCGCTTGGGTGACCCGAGCTAGCTCAGTCCAGGCTCAATGCCATCTATCTTGTTTTTTTTTTTTGTTTTTCTGGGTAGGGAAACAGACAGTGAGAAAGTTGTGGGTTAAAAAGAATACAGAAACTCTCCCTTACATATTTCTGCTGCCCTGGGACTCACAATCAATCTTTCTTCTTTTCTCTTCTTTGTTGAAGGGAATGAATCAAGAATAGGGACAGGAATTTTGCTTGAGCTCAAAGACTAAGAAATTTCTTCACTACCTATAATGTAGAAAGTTGGGTTTTTCCAGCTCTTTCCCCTCTTCTGGGTGGCTCATGCTCTCCACCTTTCCTGGCCTCATGCTGTTCTGAGCTTTTACTTGGGAAACATGTTGATTGACTTAAAAGGGGATTTTGGTTTTGGTGGATCAGTGGCCAAGACAAGTGATCAGCCACACTGGTCCCCTTGTCATGCTCATGCCACTTCCCATGTCTCTTTGGACCCTACATCAACTTACTGCTTCCCCCTGCTGCAGCTCTGGCCTCCCCGGGTGGGTCCATGTGTGAGGTGCTGTATGGAGGTCAGCAGGCAAGCCTCGGTTCCCACATCCTCAGCTGTCCCCTGACGTGAGGTCACAGATGCTGCTGTCTTTCCCCCATCTCCTTTCCCAGACTGGCCCTATGCAGTCAGGTAGAGGGCATCTACTTCTTTGGGGTGCCAACATTGCTGTTTCTCCTAGCTCATTTAATAGGGCAGCTTTTCAGCCACAGGAGCTGCCATGCTGTGAGAGAGGTGCTTAGCTCCGGTACTTCCTTTCGTGGAGAAGTTCCTGTGAAGGAACTCTGAGGAGAGTGAATGTGGGTGTCTTCTTGGCCTGCTCACTGTCTCCCAGGAATCAAGGGTGGGCTCTGACTGGCAGGTGAGTGGTCTCCAGACGGACTTCTTCCAGCAGCACATCAGGGCTCAGGTGGGCAGAGTGACTGTTCAGTCCAGGTGGGAACAGCTGGCCACTGGCACTTACTTGGGCAGACAATATACCTTAGCCCCAAACAGAGTTTGTCCTGTTTTCCCCAAAGCATCTTTGAACTCAGGCCTTTCACCCTAGACCAGTTGTGCCCTAGCCAGCCACTCCTATCTCCTGAGTTCAAGCTAGCTCAAGTTCCCCGCCAAGACTGCGAGGCTATTGGCCCTGAACGCAGCAGAACTCTTGGTGAAGGGTGTGGTGGTGGTTCCTTCAGGACTGCCTCTCACCCATTCCAACCAGATGGAGCTGTCTCGGAAGGAGTAGGGACTGCAGCCAGTATGATCTGAAGCTCTGGGCTGGTCAAGAACGGGCTTCTCTTATACTAAGGAGTGGGTGACCCAACTTCAGCCCTTCTCAGCTCCAGGAAGCCAGGCTGTGGGCATGGGTAGAACACTTCTCCCCACTACACATGGCATTCAACTCCTGGTTATAGCTTGCTCTGGTCTGGTGATGAAAAGTTAGTTTTTAGAAATCTATTTAGAAGAACCTATTCATATCTATCGATTGTGTTTTCCTGGATACACAAGTGTAAATAGTATGATTTGCAGTGCAAAGTCCCTGGCAATAACTTTATGTTGTGTGTTATGTTACAAAACACTGGAAGCCACATCCTCCATGGACTGTCTCCCTCTGGGGTGATGGTCACATGTAGGACTGAAAATTACACCGTCAGCGTGGTTGAAGCAGCAGCCTCCATGTATGGATTGTCACCAGTGCCTCGCCCAGAGATGCCTGGCCTTCACCCAAGGGGACCCTGCTGCCCCGACTCTCACAGGCAGCACCCACACTGTGGCTCCTTTGCGCTGAGTATGCTGGACTCTGCCATAGACTGATTCTCTTGTCTGGCTGCTGCAGATGTCTGTAATGCCCTGACATGTTGCATTTTCCCTATTTGGATGAATAAAAATAAATGCTTCTGTGTTGATGGCACCAGGCTGAACCATTCTGTGCATGACCTGCCCTGGCGAAACAGACTGGCTCCAGGAAAGGTTCAAGCGCAGGTCCCTCCCTCTTGCCCGGCTTGCAAGACTAGCTCAGTGTGTGTCGTGGGGTCTTCCCTCACACAAAGGATGAGGCGTAGCCAGTGGGGCCAGGACCTATTTCATGATCTTGTCTTAAAATTCTGGTTACTCTATGTGAAACTTCAAGCTGGCAGCCTGGCTCAGTGAGTGGGTGGGAAGTCAGTGTCAGGTGCGGAATCCCAAACCTCCAAGTGCACCAGGAGCTTTCCACAACCCTCGCACTTAAGTCCTCAGGACCATTCTAGGGGTTGGCAAGACTCAGAATCAGGAACCCACGGCTCAGAGATAAAGGGACTTGCTCAAGGGCATCAGGCTTCTAGAAGGCAGCAGCAACTGAACTCCAAAACTGGAGGTCTCCCTGCTGCTCCTGCCAGTGCCCACACAGTGGCCTCCTGAGAGGTTCCTGCAGATGTGCGGCCCTAGGAAGCAGAGCTCAAGACCAGGATGAAGCTCCTGCCACTGCCTGCAGGTAAGAGGGGAGCCGAGTGGACAGCTGCATTGGGTGCTTGCCTTCCTAACTCAGGGCCCCACTTTCCTGCACACCATCAGTTTGGCTTTATAGCCGTGCTAGCATTGACCAAAAGAGTTGGCTTCCTCCATTTGCAATCCAAGGTGTGCATTTCTGGGCCTGAGGGGGAGCCAGGCTTTCTTGTCCGTAACTGTCACAGGGCTCAACCTACAGAAAAGCAGGTTGTTGAGGGTCCTGGGGAGAAGAGGGAGGCAGCCTTGTTTTTCTTGGTCTTGAACTCTAAAGAGAAGGTGGGGGTGGTGGTAATACATAGGTAATACACAGTGGCCATAAGCAGGTCTTCACTTTCAACTCTGGGAATAACACTGCGTCACTTCATTCATGGGGTGTTGACGTCTGCAGGGAGGAGTACGTTATAAGCCAAGAGTGCCTCAGTAGCTCAGTAGCCTCTGAGGCAGGTGGAGCCTGCTGCAGAGAAGGGAAAAGAACTCAAAGGCAGAACAGTATCCATGGTCATCTCAAACCAGGTGCGCTGCTGAAATTAGAAGTGCAGGCTAGCATCTCAGCCTGTGTGGTGTGGCCTTGGCCAAGGACCCATGAGCCCCAGTTTCTTTGCCTATAAAATGGGAGTTGCTGAGGGACTTAGTGCTCAAGCCTGTTCTTTGAGACAGCGCCTTGGTCATTACTCCGAGTGGTTCCAGTCCTCATGTTGGTCTGTTGCATTTGCTGTCCTCCCACCACTCGACTCTACCCCCATGAATCAGACGGGAGGGTGAATCCAATGTCAGTACCATACACGAATCTCTAAGCAGTGACAAACTCTTGCCAAGCCTCCAGGGACCTAGCCTACTGTACCCATGTGCTCAGGCTCACTTTCCCAATTGTTGGGTCAGTTTACAACCAGGGGTGCTGTGGGCTCATTTTTCAGCCCTCATGGACTTTCCTCTCCTCCTCTCACTGCTCAACAGACTCCTGAAATTAGAACAGATGTGGGAACCTGGGGGCCCATACCTCTTGCCTTTCCTTTTGAGCCTGAGTTATTTGACAGGGCTCTGGATCAGCTTGGCTTACAGTGGGGCCTGCCAGATGCCGCTCAGCCTGTGATGTATTCTCACCAGCTCCCGGAGCAGACAGAACTGTGCGCACCGTCAAAACCAAAACAGTTGTTCCCAAAACAGCCCTTCTTCCTGCTACAGTTCTCTGGCCACTCGCCGCCCTTGCCTACGTCACTTCAGAGCCAGGCTTCATAACATCCATGTCTGCTTGGCTTCTCGCTTGTTGCCCCACTGCAGTAGCCACTGCACCAGCAACCTCCCAGTCGCCAGATCTAATGACCCTGCAATGGTACTGTCTTCATCCCAAGGTGGTGCCCACTCCTTTCCTCATGTTTCCATTCCTAGGTCTGTCCAGCCCCTGCTTGACCTATATACATTGTCTGGAGTCTCTTCTCCTGCCTAAAGGTTACACCTGAGTATGTTTTTGGGGTGTGGCATCGGGGTAGGTGCTGTTGGCAGAGGCCTGTGGTGCTGATCAGCACTGCCACACAAGCTCGCCCTCACCACCATCAGCTAGACAGTGAAGTTTAGAAACCCGGTGCCAAACCTACTCCTGGGCCCTACTCCTGGGCAAGATTCCAGACATCTCCAAATCCATACACTGAAAGCTAAATTTATCTGCCTGGTGTGTTGCTTCCTGTCACCAAGTTTCATGGACTCCATCCCCTATTCTATCACCCCTGCTCAGACTAAACAACTCTTCCCATTTTTCTTCCTAAAGGATTGGCAAGGAGCTTCCCCAAGTGCAAGCTGGCTTAAAACTCTCCAGTGTTCCCCTTCACCTTCCAACTTCCTGGTGTGGCCCCAACCTAATTACTCAGTTCTATCTCTCATCACTCTCCCGCGAATAGACCAAAACAGACTGCTGTTCTCCCACCTAGATGCCATCCTCTTGCCTCTTTAGCAAATTCCCTAGTGATTACTGCTGTCTCCCTTGCAAAAATATACCTTTAGTCATCTCACAAAGTCTGGTACTCCTGGACAGTACTTACCGATTGGCATTGCAATTCTTAATTTCTCTCTAGTCTTAACCAGGGGCCTGTCCTCATCTGAACTATGGACTCTTCTCTGGGTCACTACAGAGCTGCAGGGATCAGGATTTCTGCTGAGTCCCTATACCCCTGAACGGGGGACCTTTAAGAGTGGAAAAGCATGGAGCAGGCTGGTCAGCAGTGGACCCCAGAAATATGTCCTGGAGCCTGTGTGCACCGGAAGGATCCCAGCTGTGCTCTGGTGCCATTGGTGTGGCCTCTGCGAGAGCACCTGCAGGAGATGGGCCTCCGCAGTGGAGAAAAGCTCATGATCTCAGCACTTCAGCCTGGTTCCATTCAAAGGCTGTGTGGGAAGAGGAGGGCGTCTTGGAGAGCAGGTCAGAGGGGGAGGGAAGCCTCTTCATCCTGTTGCAGAGAAGGGGGCTGAGGGGCAAAGAGGGACTGTAGAAGCTTTGGGGGCCTCCTCCCTATGGGGTAGGTATGTGGAAGGACCACAGTAAAGAGAAAGCCATGCCACCATTTTTCCCTAAGACCTGGCAGAGCCCACCTGGATACTGGGTACTCTGGACTGACCACCTTTCTGCTCTCCAGCTGTTCACTGCACATCTGCACCTTGGCCCTGGCATTTGCCCCTCCCATCACTGCAGCGTGAGATGCAGCCCTTTCTAGGCCTAACTCCACCCTTCCTACCCTTCCGCTGAAAGACCCTCCCGGGACCTCAAGCACATCCAGGTGTCTTGCCCTGTCACCAAAGCACTGTACGTTTTTTTGGGGGGGGGGGCGAGGGAGAGGCACACAATGACTATAGGGGCATCCTTGCTGTCTGTGCCTTCTCCTCCATGCAGCCTGATGCACCTCAGTTCCATGTCTTGGGGTGGGAGGATGGGGATGAGGAAGGGGACAGGAACATGTAATGATAAAACTGGTTTTTACAAAGCAATGCTGTTTGTACCAAAATATTTAATGAATATGCTGTTAAAATAAAACCAACAAAAGAAACAGTAATACAATTTTACTGGTTTATATTTCAGTTCATAAAGTTGACACACAAACTACCCTAGCACAATGTCCACACACCTAGTATTAGATGGGCTTACAGCTGCTGTAGTAACTGAATCAGACAGACACAGAAAGCGGGGAGGGGAAGGTCGTGAGGAAGGGGTTGCCACTTGTTATCTCCCCTCTCCAGGACTTCATCAAGTCAGCAAGCGTAGTACAACCAACAGGAAGAGAGATACAGAACAACCCAATGTGTCTATATACAAACCAGTGCCTCATGTTACAGCCACCCCCACACTGAAGGCTGAGAAGAGGACGAATCATTTCCAAGACATCCTGTCAGTAATCGCTATATAAATTAAAAGTTTTTTGTCTTTTTGTCTTTTTTTTTTTTTTTTAATAAAAAAGGTGCTAAAACCTCCATTTTGTAGCTTTGAAGTAAGAACCCCAGCCTATCTGGACAGTGAAATCCACGCTAGCCACACTCTGAGGACTCAGAGGCCCAGCCAGGGATGGACCAGGCCAGGAGAATGGAGACCTCATGGCTTGTGCACACTCACATTGACAGACATACGGCGCAGTCTTTCTCATCTGTACAACCTATTCTGCAAACACACTAGGAACCTTGAAGTAGGGCCCTCTTCACAGCTCCCATGATGGCAGGGAGGAGAGCAGAGCCCAAAAATACCTCAAGTAAAAATAAGTGCCAAGTAACCAGCTCAACAAGTTCAGCAGATCAGCAGTCCTTGTCTGGAATTTAAACACCGTCAACTGGGGGTCCTGGGGAAGATATTTATATTTATATATGTACACACGACATACATATTAAGCAAAATAAGATTTGTCCACATTATGATTAATCCAGCCTCACAAGTCATGTCATTCACCCAGCCTTGTGAAATCATTTTGGCAGCTAATGGTAAAAACAAAAGAACAATGAGAATTGCATAGAATTTACCAAACATGTGAATAATGCTAAACCAAAAACCTGTGTCTCACATCGCTTAACAATACTAGGCGGCTTCAGCTATGACTATGAAACCCTCCTGTTGAAACAAAGTGCTTCTCATGTCTACCCAGGGATCACCTGCTGGCATGGACAGATAAGAATTTTAATTTCTGATCCCCCCCAATATATATAATATGTATATATTTAAAAAAAATTAAACATTTAGAAAAAAATCAACACACTGAAGGATCCCCAAACTCTGATAATGTAAAGTCAGCCTTCAGGCTGGGTGAGGTGTTGGCCTACATGGAAGGGCCTGGGCGGCCGCACTGAGAGTGACTGCCAGCGTGTCCAGAGCATCAGCTGAGCTGGCAGGTCTGCTGGTATCAGCAGTTAGGAGAGCCTTACCCAGAGCTGCCTGCTCAGGAGTACTGGTCCAATGATCTTCCAATGTGCATGTAGGGATCTGACTTAGGTACATTCTGGTCCTGGGACATGTCTCAGAATCACACATCTGGCCAAAGAAGGCAACAAAAGGTGGTGTGTTTTCTGAAGGTGTCTGGGAGTTACTGGGGCTCTTAGCAAGTCTCTTTCCCTTGAACCCCGGTTGCCGTCTTTATGGAGCTCAGCGTTCGGTTAAACCAGGTCTTCTTGGCTGCCTGTACCTCATTGAGGGCGAGTCCTAAGTGGTGCTCCAAGTCCTGCAGGAGGAAAACTGTATATAAGGAGCTCAACTCCAGTGTCAATGATACCACCTCCCCAGAGCTGAGCCAGAGGTGTTCCATTTGGGAATTTCCCGAGTCTGGAAGTGGCAGAGGATACCATTTCCAGATACCTGGAGATTGGGGAGTTTGCCTAGTTAACACTTCTTTCTCTTGGGATCTGGTACCAGGAGCACTTTACCTCTGAGCTACATCCTCAGTCCTTTCATGTATTTGAGACAAGGTCTTGCTAAGTTGCTGAGGCTGGCCTTAAACTTGCAATCCCTGCCTCAGCCTCCTGAGACACTGGGATTTCAGTAGTGTGTGCCACTGTGCTTGGCTAAGAGCTCATCTCTTGTCCAGTGTTATTACAACTAGTGGCCTGCTAATTTAATGTCTTCCCTGTCCTGTCTACCAAGCAGAGATAATGCTCTAGCTCTGATTACTCATTAATTTCCAACTAAAACCTTTAAAGTTCATTTGAGATGTTTCAAAGCCGGGGCCCACATCTTCTCATCCAGTCTTGGCACCTGCCTCCATACCCTCCCAAGTGGAAGGTCGTGCCTGAGACTGTCTCTTCCCTCTGGCTGTGTGGAACAAGTCACTCCACCTGTCCACTACCCCCTGCCTGGGGTACTCATTGTTCCTTGTTTCTGCAGCTGCAAGCCCTGTCCATTTTATGACCATTACTGCCTTGGTGACGCCTTTCCTGATTGTCCTGAACAGTTTCAACAGTTTCACAAGCCAGGGCTTAGCTCTGCAATCCCAGACTGTGAACAGGACACTTTTGTTGGGCATGTGCAGTGGGAGGACAACTGCCACAGCTCGGGACTTAGCTGGGTTTCTTCCTCAAATAGCACTTAAAATGTCATTTCTGGGGCTTTTAATCCCCATCAGGGAATCTAGCCTGCAGTGTGTATCTGAGTGCCAATGCCATTACCTGGATCTTGCACTCAGCTTCCACCAGCTGGAGCTTGGTTTGGGCCAGCTCCAGCTCCATCTCTCTCAACTGGTTCTTGAGTGTCTCCTTCTCTTCATCTGTGTCCTCATCTAAAACCTCCTTGGTTGAGCTGATCCCCTTCACACGTCCTTCTTTGTTGAAAAATTCCCGGCAGCGCTCACAGTCATCCACTTTTTGCTGAAAGTGAATGTCAGAGGTAAAGAGGCAAAGAAAAGAAACCTGCCCTTGAGGATGCTGTATGCACTGCTCCTGGTGGCAAGAGATCCGAGAGAGGGCAACTCTGTTAAGTAGTGAAGCTTCTGAAACCTGGCTTTCTTTGGAATCTGGCAGATGACCCACTGGGAAAGCTACCTAATGTCAGGCACCGAAAGAAAACAGATATTCCAGTCGTGACCCTGCAGGTGCATTTCCAGAAACCCAACTAGGAAAAGGAAGCCATGACTAGATGAAGATTTACACAAGGGTTTTCGCTGTGGAATTTGAGACAGCGAAAACAACTGAAAAAAAGAAATATACCGTGCTGTGTTTGTTCAAGGAAGGAAGTATGCAGCTTCGGAAAGGTTTCTGAGGAGTGTTTCCTAACATGGCAAAATGCTAAATGCTAGTTGCAACAGTCATTATAAAATAGCCCAATTTTAGGGATGCAAATGTGAAATAAATAAATGTATACCTTGGATGAAATTTTGTTGTAGTAAACACACAACAAAGGCTGGGAATGAATATAGACCCAATTAATCAGCAATTCTGAGGGATGGGAGTGGCAGAGTATTTTCTTAGCATAGTGCAAGTTCCTAGGTTCAATCCTCAGTACACAGACAAAAAGTCCTCTCTCATTAGTGGATAATTATAAGGGTTTTTTTCAACATACTTGCTCTTATTTCCCAAATTTTCTGGAAGAGCATTATTAAAATTTTAGAATTGGAATTTGAGTTGCATTTAAAAAACAGGTGCTCTGTGCAAACATGGCTGTGGGCACAACATTTTTCTGTCCACTGAGTTGTACATATTAATCAAGACACCTTTATCATTCATCTTGCAAAACGTGAAAAGATTTTAACAAAGACACAGGTTTAGAAAGCATCAAGTTATAAAATCTCCCCATCTTGGCAATAAAACATTAAAAAGTTATTCCTCCCAATCAATATCTGGATCCATTATAGCAGAAACAATGAGCTCAGGTGAGGAGTGGCTCCACAGAAGCTGGTGGAGAGGGAGGTCACAGCCCATGGTCCTGACCTCTGTATCCCACCCACTGTCCTCCCAATGACATTTAGAAATCCCAGGGCACTTGTGCTTTCAGACCAAGAGTCTCTCTTTGGGTCCCATCTGCACTCCCTGAGAAAATAGGCAAATGCTTTGCTAGGCTGTGACAGGCACCTCATCAGGTCCTCCTGGGCCTTTCACACTTCTGCTCAACGCTCCTCATAAAACCTGCCGTGCTGAATAAAGCTATAAAAGAAAGTAGGTGGAGTACAATCTCTTTGGTAAAAGAAGCCTTACCCGAATTTTCTCAATTTCCACTTTATTAGCGGTCTGCTGCTTCTCCAGTCTTTCACTCAACTGAGAACAAATCTGAAGAAATAAAGAGAAAACAATCTCTTGAGCAGTGTCATCATTGCATAATTTGGGCTTGGGATAAATCCTATAGCGGCAGCTGGAATCTGCTAAATGGAATTAACCCAGCACCAAACAGGCTGTGTCAGCAGGGGTGTTCAGCTGACAGACCAGCAGAAGATTCTGCAGCTGTGCCACCTCTGTACCACGGCCCACGGCTTGCAGGAACCTATGGATGTCCTCAGGGTCAGGGGTTTTGGAACGCTCGCTGACATGATGTCCTGGTACAGAGAGGAGCAAGCTCAATGCAGTGATGTTTTTAAAACTCAACCAGAGAATTGGTTTCCAAGCATAAGTAAAACTAAGTCTATAATTTTAGCCCCATATATACTTTGGCTTTAATTTATTAAGTACCTGCTACATGCTGGGCACCATGCCAGGTTCTCTACAAGCATTTTTTTTTTCTGAAGTACTCCCAGACAGGAATTATTTTCCTTATTTTACACTTGATATTAAAGGGAGAGCCAGGGGAGGGCACACAGTCCACCCACACTGTCTACAGCCCAACCCCAGGTACAGGGACCCACCTGCTTGTAGTCACCGATGATAGAACTGTTTTTTTTAATTTCAGACTCTGCCTTGTCCAGTTCCCGACGGCACATTTCCTTTAACTGAATACGTAAGAAAACAAAAGGGGATGTTTTAAGGGAAAATAAAGGAGCCCTGTCACTAACTGCGTGGTGCCAGACTTCCAAAAAGTGCCAGGCTGAATTCGGGCAGGGCGTAATTACCCCACCTGCCTCCTCTTCCCTTGGTGGCAGGTAACCCTCTGATCTTGATGCCAGTAGTGGGAAAGACAAACTTGCAAAAATGTCAGACCCCACTTCCAACAGGCTTTTGCTAAAGCCTTTCCTGCTGGTGCAACTCCCTAAGCTGTGACTTAACTGAGGAGGAAGCACGAACCAAACAGAAACAAGCTGGCGCCAAGACTGCAGCTCTCCTAGCCCCTCCTGTCCTGTCACCACTCAGGTGTGTTAGTCCCATCTGCGAGGGGCAGTCTGTACCACGCTGGAGGACTGAGGTGGGAGAGGGCGAGGGGCCAGCTCCAGGGTACATGGTACCTACAGCTCTTCCTGTGACTGGCACTGGCCCACTGTTCTCTATGAGGGAGACAGCAGAGGACAAGTAGCAGGACAGCCAGACATTTTACAGCATGTGCTGTCCTACAGAAATGCTGACCCTCTTCAGTGACACTGATGCCAAAGCATAGGAACTTCCCTGAACCCAATGAAGGACAGGCTTTGACCCACTGTCACCTCCTAGACTTTAAGAACCATTACACTTTACAGACTAAACAAAAGCCCTTTGGAGAGAAACTAAAACCAGCTATCTTCAGGTTCTCCAGGACCAACAGGAAGCTGCCACTGAACTCCCACCTCCCTGGAGGGTAGGCACAGAGGAGTGTGGCAGCAGAGCTGCCCTTACCTGAGCAGACTCCTCTGCTAACCGTCTCTTCTCCTCTTCTGCATCGATCAACTTCTGTTTGGTCATCAGCAGTTCCTTATTCAGCGCATCTGCCTTTTCCTCAGCCTGCAATATTTAAGATGTGTTGTCACAGCATAAGAACTAAGAACTGAAAAGGACTTCAGTTGCTGATCTCAACCCCATTTTAAGACAGGGAAGCTGATTCACACAGGAAACCATATGCTCACGGTCACAGTAGGCCTGAGCTCATGCACAAATGGTGGGCTAGTCTCCCACATGGAGTGCAGATGGGGTTGAGAGTGCAGCTTTGGGCGGCAAACACGCTGTCTCAACTGCCACTGTTCACTAACCACATGTCACTTGGACAAGCCATGGAGAACTTTGCTAAGTTTCAGGTGCTAATATGTCTGAGAGATAAAGCATTAAAATCATTCAGCACAGTGCCTACAATGAGTGTACTCTCAATAAAAGATCGCTGTCATTATTTTAAAAATCTTTTGGAGGTACTGGAGATTGAACCAGGGGCACTTTACCACATCTCTATACCTTACTTTTTAAAAAAACATTTTGACACAAGGTCTTCTAAGTTGTTTAGGGCCTTGGAAAGTTGCTCAGGCTGGCCTCAAACTTGGAATCTTTTTGCCTTGACCTCCCGAGTTGCTGGGATTACAGGTGTGCACCACTGTGCCTGGCAATAATAGTAACTGGTTTTCTTCTTCCTCCCAACTGTATTTCCTCTGCTTCCTCCAGTGAGTCCTGCACTTTGCTGTAGTTAAGGTTGCCCCATAAAGGAAGCTGTCCCTTTCTTGGCAGTCTTCTTTTCATGTTCAATTCATGTTCCACCCTAGTCTTTTTCTAATACATACAAGTATCTGGTGTGTGTCCAGTGAAAATCACAACCTTGTGTCTGACACTGGAGCTCCTGACAGTGGTCCCTTCCAGGAAAACTGAAGAATGGCCTCCTACACCATGTTAGACAAGGTCAAGGTCTAGGCCAGAGGGTCTTTGCTGGGCTTCATAGACCATCTCTCTTGGCAACGGAGGGTGGCTTCCTTGAACAGGGTTTCTGGAAAGACTTAGCTGAAGTGTAGCTGAGCTTTCCACTCTATGTCCTCTCACAAATCTTTTTTTTTTTTTAAGAGGGGACAGTGAGAGAGAGAGAGACACACACACACACACAGAGAATCCATTTCTATTTAATTTTTCACATGGCTTTCATTGCTCCGAGACTTCGTTGTGTATGTGGTGCTGGGGTTTGAACTCTCGTGCTTGCGCATGCCAGGCAAGCGCCATAACTGCTGAGCCACCGCTCCAGCCCCTCTCACAAATCTTTGAAAGGAACAAAGCTGGGACCTTACTTGAGGAACTGAGAATTAGTATGATGTGCAAATTCCGAAGACCATTTATTACTGGCAAACTGCACAGGCACATAATTAGATGGGCTCCTGGAGTTAACAGCTGTCCTTTCTGGGGATAGCTTACCATCCCCTTCTCCCGCTTGAACCCAAGACACAACGAAAGGGAAAACAAGGAGATTCAAACAGCAGGGGAACCAAGCAAGGAGAATGCAGTCCTACTTGAATCACTGGGACCTGTCCTTGGCCTCAGTTAACAACCCTTGTGCGCCACAGAGGAGCACTGCAGGTTTTCTCCTGTGTCATCATTGCCACTGAGACGATGATCGCTACTGAGACGGATTCTGAGGGTGGCAAAAGTGCCAGGTGAACCGGGCCTTCTAACTCGAGAGTCTGCTCTCTGAAGGAGGAAGGTGGCTTTCACTCAGGACCCATGTGGCACAGATGTGCCTACACATCACTGACTCAGCCCAGCACCTGTCCCAGCACTCTGAGCTGACTCAGCACTGTGCCATTTGGAAGGCGCACTGAGGCTTCTGGACTGAGCCAACCAGGCTCCTCTGATGCCATCACTCTCCTAAGCAGATGAGAGGAGAATGTCCAGGGTCATGAACAGACACAGACTTCCAGTCACGCAGATTAACGGGCCAGATTTATCCTCCCACTGTCAACAAACAACTGCACCAAATACATAAAACAACCGTTTTCAGAATCTGAAAACAATAAATGCAGAACTGTGGTTCCTGGGAGGGAAAACAAAAAACAAAAAAATATGTACACTACTACCACCTGGCTTCTGCCTGAGTTCCAAGCAGTGTGAGGGCCTCAGAAAGCCAGGGCTCTTTGGAGAGGACAGCTGAGGTAGCTGGGGGCCAAGCTCTGCAGAAGAGAGAGCTGTTGAATGGTGAATAAAGCCATACAAGACATAAAATTGTACAAATATCCTATTAAAACAGAAAGAGAAAAAATCAAATAGGATAAATAGAAAACAAATTCCCATCTGGATAACTCAAAAACTCCTTTTAAATATAAAGACACATATGTTAAAAATAAAAGGATGGAAAAAGATATACCATGGAAGTCAGAGTCGCTATATACATACCAGATATAGTAGATTTCAGCACAGAGACAAAAGAGGGTCATTTCATTCTACAGGAGTCACTTTGTGGAGAAGGCCTAATAATATAAAATGCATGCAGAATTTGAAATTCTGTGAAGCAAAACTCCACATAACTGAAAGGAGAAATAGATAAATGCATAATTAGAGAAAGGAACTTTCCACACTGTTCTCTTAGTAAGTGATAGAACAGGGGGAGAGAAAATCATTAAGGCTACAGAAGGCCTTGAACAGCATCATCAACCACCTGCCCTGAGCGACAGAGAGCAGGTTAACTCCCAGCAACAGGACTCAGACTCTCCACATGCACAATGTGCTGAGCCACAGGACTACATTCAGAGGGGACATGTCCTCCGAAAGCATTAGAAATCAACAACAGAAAAATGTCTTCACCAATACCTGGAAACTCAACAACACACTAACTCACTTGTATATATCAAAGAATCACAAGAACTGAGTGAAAATAAAATACAACATATTATGTGAGAATGCAGAGGCAAATAGCACTCACATGGACACACAGAATTTTAAGTCCCTACTTTTAGAAAAGAAAGGTTGAAAACCAATTTTTCAACCTTCCTCTTTCAGAAGCTAAAAAAGTACAAATTAACCTAACAAAAATGGAAGTAAAGAATAAAAAGCAGAAATCAATGATAAACACTAGATAAAAATCAATAAAACTAAATGGTGACTTTTGAAAAGTTCAATCCAACTGATAAAACTTCCAGTTAAACTATTAAAGAAAAAAGAAAAGCCACAAATTACCCAATATCAGGAATGAGGGGTACTATTGCAGGCCACAGACGAGGAGGAAGTAGCAGGTCTACATCAATACACTTGACAGCCAAGAGGAAATGGTGAGTTACTTGAAAGACATATAAACGAGCACACGAGCAGTTAGAAAATCTGTACAGCTCTATCATCTAACAAGAAAATGAATTCACAAATAGTTTCCATAAAGAAATTCCAGGCCCATATGACTTCACTAGGGATCTAAAGATTTAAAGAACAACTCTTTATGAGTCCTTAAGAAAACAGGAAGGAACTGCTCAGTTCATTCTGAGATCTGAAATACCCTGAGAGCGAAACCAGACAAAAATGTTAACGAAAACTTCAAATGCACCTCATGAACATAAAACTATTTAATAAAAAACTAAAATTTTTTAATAAAAAAAAATAGAAACTCCAACTGGAGTTTATCCTAGGAATGCAGTTGGTTTATACTTTAATTTACCATACTTACGAAATTAAGGAATTTACCAATTACCTCAACAGATTCAAGAAAAGCATCTGAAAAATTCAACACCCATTTGTGACAAAAACTCTCAGCAAACAGGAACAGAGAAAAAACTTCCTCAGCCTGCTGTGCAAAACCCACAGCCAACATCTGGAAGAAGACAATGACATCCACTGTTCCCATGCAGCACTGTTCTGAAGATAGTAGTCAGTGCAGGGAGGCAAGAAAAAGTGGAAAGGAAGTGAAACCATCTTTATTTGGTGATGATAATATGGTTGTGTGTGTGTAAAATCCTAAGAAATATACAAAAGAAAAAAAAAGCTTCTAGACTAAGAAGTGATTTTGGTAAGGTCAAAAATCAGACAGACCACAAAAATTAAATCAAAATGGATCAAAGACCTGGATATTAAGCCTACAACTTTAAATTTACTAGAAAAAGCAGTCGGGTCAACACTACACCTTATAGGAGTTGGCAGCTTCTTCCTTAATAGAACTCCCATGGCGCATGCTGTAAAATTAAAATTAAATGAATGGGATGCAATTAAACTAAAAAGCTTCTGCACAGCTAAAGATCTAGTCGAGAGCATCAACAGAGAACCTACAGAATGGGAGAAAATTTTTGCCTGCTACACCTCGGACAGAGGGCCAATATCCAGAATATATAGGGAACTAAAGAAACTAAAATCCAAACTTGCAAAAAATCCAATCGATAAATGGGCTAAAGATCTCAAAAGGAACTTCTCTCCAGTGAAAGCCCATAAATATATGAGAAAATGCTCTACATCATTAGCTATAAGGGAAATGCAAATCAAAACTTCAACGAGATACCACCTCACTCCTGTTAGAGTGGCAAAAATGAAAAATACAAACAACGACAGATGCTGGAGGGGCTGTGGGAAAAGAGGAACACTGTTACACTGCTGGTGGGACTGCAAACTGGTTCAGCCACTATGGAAAGCAGTGTGGGGAATCCTCAAAAAATTAAGGATGGAACCACCTTACGACCCATCTATCCCACTCCTGGGAATTTTCCCAAAAGATTTAGAATCAGCATATTATAGTGATGTGGCTTCATCAATGTTTATAGCAGCTCAATTTACTATAGCTAGACTATGGAATCAACCCAGATGCCCCTCACTCGACGAGTGGATACAAAAGCTTTGGTTCATATATACTATGGAATACTACTCGGCCATCAGAGAGGACGATATTATAGCTTTCGAAATCAAATGGATGGAGATGGACAGAATTATGCTTAGTGAAGTCTCCCAAGCTCAGAGACTAAAGGGCCGAATGGTTTCTCTCATCTGTTGATACTAGAATTTATGTTGAAGCAGTAGGCAGATGGCTGACCTAACAAAACCTCAAATTGAATGACTTTCAGTGCAACAGGGGGAAAGCTCCCTAGGATACTTGGAGGTGTAGGGAAGGGGATGGGGAGGGGGGAGAGTATATGAAGAACTCATAGGAGTCTGGTGATTGGGAAGATGGGGGAACCATCCCAGAAGCCGATGTCATTCCTCCACGAGCTACCCATTTAACGCATGAGTTCTTCTGGGGGAAACTGCAACAAGTGAAACCCATGGTGGTTTATCTATGCTTTGGCATGACCCCTGGATAACAAAGTTTATATACATTGATTGCTACTGTTTTGATAATGTTTCCCCCTCAACTGTATCCTGTATCGCTATATGCTTCTAATAAATTTGAAAAAAAAAATCAAGATAGATTTCTAGAGATTAGCAACAAACAATCAAAATGCAATCAAGAAAACACCATTTACAATAGATTATTATTATTATTACTAAAAGGCATAGGATTTATTTAGAGAGGGAGAGCAGAGACTCTGAAAGGCAGAGGGGTACCTGGAAGCAGGACACTCCATCTACTATAGATTAAAACAGGCATAACTCTTATAAAACTTACAACTAAAAAGCACTGCTATGAGAAACATCTTAATAAATGAAAATTACAATATGTTTAGAAATTGGATGGCCTCAATTTTGTTCAAACATCAGTTCTCCCAAAACTGATTCACACAATCAATGAAATCCCACTAAAAATCCCAGAAGCCTTTTATTTCTAGAAACTGACAAGCTAATTCTAATATTTATGTAGAAATGTCAAGTGATTTTTAAAAACATCAAAGTTGCAGGACTAAGATGACCTGATTTTAACCTTTATTATAAACCCACAGTAACCAAGACTCTGTGGTATTGGCATAAGGACAGCCATACAGATCGATGCAGCAGAGGAGAGAATCAAGAATTAGACCTGCACATACAGACAGAGCGACTGATTTTTGACAAAAGGGTCAGGTAATTTAATGAAGAAAGTTGAACAACCTGTTCAAAGTCACAGAATTAGCTGGGGACGTGGCTCAGTGATGGAGGACTTGCCTAGCTTACATGAGGCCCTGGGTTCAATCCCCAGCACAATAAACAAACAAACAAACAAACAAACAAAAACACTCAAGGGCAAGGTCACAGAATTAGTCAGCAGTGGATCCCAGTAGGTGGGCTCCTGAGTTGGTTTCCTATGTTTTCATGGCTCTGTTTTAAGGTAGTAGAAGACCCATGCAGGAGGGGACTTGGACACGATCTTGTCAACCATGTGCCTGGGACCTTCTACAGAGTCCCTCTCGTTCTTTCAGCACCAGTGTTAGTTTGAGTCATTCCTATTGTATGGAGGAGAAAGCCTGACTGGAGTCACCTAGGGATTAAGAGGCTGATGTGAAATTTCTCCATAGCTTCTGCGTAAAGAATACCGAAAGTGACAGGTGATAAGTAATACAAATGATATAAAATCAACTGGAAATACACCAAGGATTCTGGAAACTGTATAAGCCTGGCACTATAGCTTTTGTCTGGGATGCAGGAAGCAGAATTGAAAGGAATGAAATTCTTTTGAAAGCCTGAGTCCACGAAGTGAAAAAAATGGTGAGGATCCCACATTTCTCACCGCAGTGAGAGGAAGAACAAAGCTAATTTTTGGTGATGGTTCCAAATAATCCAAAAAGATGACTCATTTGGAAAGGGACATCTCAGTCTGCTGAGGACTGTGCGCTCTGGGGTGAGGGCATCTGGCTTTCAGTCTGAGAGCTCTGTCTCTGACTAGCTGGTGACCTGTATAAGATACTTATTTTTGCTGATCATTTTTCTGATCATTAAATTGGGATCATGATACCCCTTTTACAACTGGGTTGTTTTGAGGATTTGGTACCTTGAGGAACAATGCACTTGGAGCAGGACCAAGTACTTGTCACGGTGCTCAAGAAAAGTCACTAGTCTTCCTAAACTCATGCTGTGCTGCTGGTTATGACATCAAATCACTGATCCTTGTTTCCTATTTATTATGGAGACAGTGTGGCGTCGCAGGAAGAGGCTAAGCATTCCAATTAGACTGGCCTAGGTTAGACACAGCTCTGCTTCCTTCTGGGTGCTTCATGTCAAGTCTCAAGCTTCATAACTGTTAAAAAAAATTCCCATCCATCAAGTGAGACCATTTGAATGTCCTTAGAAGGCTTAGGTAAGAAGAGGCATCAGATTTTAGTGAAGTGCTTATGAATTGTGCCTAGTACCACATCTTCAGTAAACAGGAGCATTTATTACTTCTTATATCTGATATCAGGAATATGACTTAGTTCTTTGGCTACTGTGTTAGATAAGACACCTTAAAAAAGTTTTACAATGTTTAGGGGCAGGCTTCAAGAGTCAAAGACCCAACTTGCACTAGTGGACATCAGTGTTATTGCTAACTCCTTTCACATTGGAAAATGCAGTAGTTCAAGCTGAAAACCTGCCTGGAATTTTAGTCTAAGGTACCTCTTACGGTAATTTCATTCAGGACCCAATTCGCTTTCTTTTCCTTTTATCTCCTTCTTGCATAATCATGGCTGCTGTGAGGGCCACATGCGGTACGTACTCTGGCCCTGCTTCAGCAGTCCTTGTTCCAGGTATACCTGCTGTCTGTACTCATACAGAAATGATGAACAGTGAGAATGGCCAGTGAGCACTGCTACAAAGGAGGACCAGCAAGCTGTGACAGGAAGGCAGTGTTGGTGAATAACTTTGAAACACTGCAAAAAGCAGCTTTCCCAAGTTTTGGGCAGCTACCTGTCGACAATCCAATAAGCAGGGGGACGTTCTCACTGCCGATGCTGGTTCTGATGTGTTGTTGGTGGTGCTATTCACACAGTACCCCAAACCATGTGATTCCCACTCTACTTGTGATGCAGTCATTACTCTCCCTGCCCACATTATAGGGTGTCCAGAGTGGTCTTGAAAGTAGAGTAGGAGGTTATCGGAATCTAGGTCTGCCCAGAATTTTCTACTCCATTATTTTATTTCTAAAGAAAGGTAATATAAGAACTGGTAAGAGTGCTACCTCTCTCTCTCATACACAGTGAATTATTTTGAGAATCTAATCAAAGCATAGACTTTCAAAGAAATGCACTAGTACACAAAATTTCACAGCCTTCTGGTGGATGTCAAGGACCTCCTGAAGTTCATGGACTCTACAGACTCTATACATATAAAGTGAGACCCTTGTAAACTCTTAGTAGCCTGAACCTATCCCTAGAATCTTAGGAAACCAACACCCAAAAGGGTAATTCTAGGGGCCTGGTAAGGAAATCTAAGGTAGAAGCTGACAAACTACAGCCCATGGTCAAATCCTACTGTTGTAAATGAACTTTTACTGGAAAACAGCCATGCTGATTCATTTCCATCTTGTATATGGCTGCTTTTACACCAATGTCATAATTATAAGTAGCTGCAACAGAGACCACATGGCTCACAAAACCGTAAATATTTACAATCTATCCTTTTCTAAAAAAAAAAATAAAAAAGTTTGCTAACCCTGAACCAAGCTAAGATGGCAATATTAAAAATGGAAAAGCACCCTGCCAGGAAAACCATCATCTCAAAATTTTTCAGATTAGGAGAAGCAAATAGAGAGAATATCTGCTGACAGAAACTACTGATGCAATCACATGCTGCTCAGGCCCCAAACTGCAGTCCAATCAGCATGGTTGTTCAACAGGCACAAAACACGCAGGATAAAATCTTGGGAGAAAAAAGCTAAGGAAATGATTATGATTAAATGCTGCCAATTTGGACAGCCCAAGAATTAGTCAAAAGGTCTCTCAACCCCACGATGTTTGGGAAAGGAGCCAAGAAGCTGTATGTGCATAAGAGGAGCCTGGTGAGGAGGCTTAGGGGACAACCAGGAATGCCTAGGGGCAGAGGCGAAGCAATGCTCACAAGTAAGTTGTACCAGAAGCTCTGCAGGTAACTGGGACAGTGGACACTTAATTGCAAGCATTTCACTCCTGAAAAGAAGCCTCTCAGTGTGGCCTTTTCCTTCAGACCCATCACACTTACATTATCCAGATCCTTCCGCAGAGCAATCTTGCTGGTCACCAGCTCATGAGCCAAGTCATCATTTTCCTGTTCCAACCTCATGTTAGCTTCTTGTAGACGTCTATTCTCCCGCTGAAGGGCAGAAAGAAACCAGTTACAGACACAATAAAACCAAACGGAAACCACAATTTTTGAAAGCTAAACCTCAAAATAAATTTCTGAGTCTTATGGAAATAATAAAGAGGTGGGGCTGGTCCTAATGTGTTTGCAAATAAACAATCTCTTATTTTCTATCTCCTCAAATAAATATTTAACTGATTCAAGTGACCCTGTCGAGCAGCTACTTCTTATTAACTGTGTCGAAAGGCCACTGACTGAACTGCAACAAACTAGGCAGCTGGTTTAGAGCAAAACAGATCTTGCTTTCTCATATGCAAATTCAAACTGCAAATTGAGTCCAGAAACTGAATTTTATAAAGGATTCAATAAAGCTAGTTACAGGCACATGTATCTGGCATAAAAAGTCAAGAACTCCTCAAATCATCTAGCTCATAAACCAACCTCAAATCGCTCAATGGGGTCTTCCTGTTGGGCCTGCTGTTCTCTCATAGTGTGATATTCTTTTTCATATTTTTTCAGCTTCTTCTGACCAATCTGTAAAATAAACCACAGCACAAATTAAGAAGATTCAGAACATGGTGATGGCTTTAGCACCCAAGATGAAGACCAACTCTTCCGCTGACCTAGGTGACTCCAGACACTAGTGGTGGGATGGAAATCATCATAGCAGGGTATAAGCCCAGGACCCTGTTGGGGATATTTGGTTTCCAAGGTTTTACTGACAAGTGTTCAAATGAAGACTTCAAATGTTTCAAATGTTTCACTGACAAGTGTTCAAATGAACACAGATGGTCCTTTCTGAGTTCTGGACTCTAGTTGTCCCTAGTAATAATAATTACAAACCACCAATTTATTTGGTATATACCAGCACTGTCGCTGCATGCGTCAGACAGATCTGTGGCCTCACCACCCCCCACAAGGTACACTGTCATCCTCATTTTATAGGCAAGTAACCGAGCCATAAGGAAGTTATATAATTTGACCAAGGTCACTCAACAAGGGAATTTGAGGCCAGGTTGCTGAACTCCATTTGAGTCCAAGCTGCAGCCCCTCCATCCTCCTACCCTTCTATCCCTTTTCTTCTTCTCTAAGTTTCTTCTGTGCTGCTTTCAAACAGGATCAATTCTGCCTTTAAAAATGTAGATCTGTGGTCCGCTCCACTAAGAAGCCCTTTTGCCCCACTGAACCACGGCCCTCTTTCTCAAGCCTTTTTATGCCAACCACAGGGTGTAACCCCACTCCATAGCCTCAAATTCCTGCCTTACCTACTTTCTCTCAGTCAGGCTTCTGCTCTGCGCACCCTGGAGAAACCACTGGTGGTTACTTCCCACTGCATCCCACTGGGTCCTATTACTCCCTAGCTCGACTTTGAAACTCCTGGACTTTCATGTTTTAATATGACTTCTTTTCCTTCCAGGCAACTCTTCTCCCTCTCTTTTTTTTCTTGGCCCTCCAACTCCCTTATCAGATTTCCCTTTACTGCCTGGCCCCCTTCCCTTTCTCCAATCCAGTGACTGAGGGCATAACTTTAAGATGCAATTCTTTTCTTTCTTGGTTCTCTTTTTCTCTCTGAATTGTCTATGTCAACCTGTCATGATTCCCCAATTCCCCCCTTTTTATTAGTGCATTATAGGTGTACATAATGATGGGATTTGTTGTCACATATTCAGAGATGCACACAATACAGCCATACAATTTGGTAAGTATCCCTCAACCCGACCCCGCACCCTCTACCTCCCTCACTCCTCCCATCCCCGATCCCTTGCCTCTCTTCTGGGTCCTATATTTTTCCTAAAATACCCAAGTACAGTAACATAATTCTTATACCTATGAAGAATATTTTTTATATACATGACTATAGTATATACAGTGACGTACTTATAAATGCTTGGAATGTACCTTGCTTTATCTGATTCCTTCTTTTAAGCTGCTAACCCACTTCCTATGGCTTTTTATTTTTTTTAAAGAAAGAGGGGACAGTGAGAGAAAGACAGAAGCAATTTTTATTTAGTTTTTCATATGACTTCTGTTGCTCCAACACTTAGTTGTGTACGTGGGCGCTGGGGTTCGAACTCGCATACTCACACATGCCAGGCAAGTGCCGTAACCTCTGCGCCATCGCTCTAGCCCCTCCTATGGGGTTTTTAAAAATTATATTTCTTAAAATTGTGTAACAAGCAGAAAAGCGATAAAACAGATATGTACATTTTAGACAATGACTATAATGTAAATGTTCTTCCCTTCTCAAAGCTTCAATCATCAGCACTGAGCTGCTGACTGGCCCATCTGCGGCTGGCTCCTAGGTCCAGGTCACAGGATGCAGCCAAGAGAAACCAGTGCGCCTCAGCCTGCCTGTCACTTTATCGATGTGTCTGTCTCACTTGTCCCTTACCATGTGCACAGGGAGCGTCTGAACTAATGAGCAAGGGCCTTCCTTCCGCTGTGCTGACCTGTCTTCTCATGGAAATGGCAACCTGCATGGACGCACAATGAAGTCTGCTCCTCCTGCCAGGACACACCCAGCTCACCCTGCTCCCCTTTCTGATCAGAGTCCAACGTTACTTACAGACCCCTTCCCTCACACTCCAGGCCAGGTCCTTCAGCTATTTCTCCTTATAGCATCAAGTGAATTTCTCCATGGCACCTATCCGAAGTCCACAATTACGGAGGTGCTTACTCCCACCAGGAAATACGCCACATTGTTTTGCTAACTGCTGTGCCTCCAGTGCCTAGCTTAATGCTTGGAACACAACTGGTACTCAATAATAATATGTTAAACAAATCAAAGATGTAAGGGTGAAGGGCTTCCTTTCCAACTGGTTAAGGATGCAGTAGGGGAATTTTACATTATTGACTAGTTGACTACAACCACATCCAATGTTCACTGCTAGTTGCAATATAAAATGTATCTAGCTCCCCATATGCAAACATCACGAGGGCAGGAACTTTATTCAATGTGAAATTCCTAATGCCTGTCACATGATAATCATAAAAACACTTAATGAACAAAGACAAAGTCTCTACTTTCAAGCATCCAAGATTCAGCCAGGTGTGGTAGCCATGCTTGAAATCCCAGCTGCTCAGGAGACCTGCAAGTTCAAGCCTGGAAAACTTGGCCAGATTCTATCTCAAAACAAAAAATAAGAAGGGTTGGGGATGTATCTCAGTGGTAGAGCATTTGCCTAGCTTCTGCAGGGCCCTGGGTTCCATCTCTAGTACCACAAAAATACATAAGTAAACAAATGAATGGATGGATGGATGGGGAGAAAAAAAATGTCCGATTCATTTTGTCTCTTACTTATAAAAATGTCAGGAAGCTGGAAAAGCAGTAGATTGTTCCAGAGCTCTGAGTCACACCCACTGTTAGCTGACTTTTCTCTGAAGGCTTTGGAAGCCACGGTTTCACAACAAAAATTTTACTTTTGCCCTCAAATAAAATTAAACTTGCAATTCAATCCTTGTTCTGTTTAAATGTGCCTTCATGGGGAAAAGAACCCTCACATATTCCAATTGTATATCTCAGTGCAATTTGCACAGTGGCTCAACACTGAGCTACAGCACCACTTTGAAAGTCTCCTAACCATATGGCTCCACCCAGAGCAACCATCCTTTGCTCCCCATAATGAAGTGCTCTACATAGCATTTCAGAGGGCTCATGGGTCCCTTGAGGATAATCCATGGTCCTAGGTTAAGAAACTGTGAATTAGGAAGTGGAGACTAGTACATGCCAGTTTGAAATTTTGGTAAAAGTGCAAATTCAGTCCAAAACACCTCTCCTTTGGTCACCCACTGGTCATAAATCTGATAATAGACTCTTAAACTATATGCTACTTCTCCTGGGGAAGCTGGTCTCTGTTCAGCCTCTGAAACAGGCAGTGACACCAAGGCCAACACAGATGGAGAAAGAATGAGAGTGCCTGCTAACGTGGGTGGGAGGAAGGTGGTATATAGCCTGTTCACTTAAGTGATGAACTCAGTGCAGATGACACACCAAGGCTGGAGCCCTGACTCTGTCAATGACTTACTCTGCAACTGAAGCAATTTGCCTAATCTAAGCCTCTGCTCCATAAAAATCCTTTTGGTTCTTATGAGAACTACTGTTATGAGGACCAAATGATGCAAAAATGTATATAAAGTTCTCAGAAGACTGCCTAGCACACAGTGAGGTCTCTTCAATTAAATGGTAGTTATACTTGTTTATGTTATTATCTGGCATATTGTCCTGAATCAAGAGACAGAGCAATCCTCTGAACATGTGCTGCAAATAGCCATTTGAACAAAGTCCATTTAACACAGAAAAACATGAAACAGGCTGCCCTTTGGAAAAGGAGCTGATTTCCAGGTTTGGCTTAAGCAAGTGTTGAAAAGGTCAGAATTCACAACTGGGCTGGGGTCACAGGGAGCCCAGCAAAGGCAGGAGGTTGCATATGAGTCGCTCTCCATGGTGAAAATGAAGCATTTTGTGTGGCTGAATGGGTGGATAGCAGGGTTAGGGAAAAAAGGTCTGGTACATTAAGGAAATCTAGACTCCGAAGTCCTCAATGCTTTGTGTGGTAGGATGAACAGGAAGTTAAAGAAAGAAATCTGACACACATCCATCCACCTTCCTGTGGCAAGGACTGCGTTTTCCATTTACTAATTAAAAACCGAACCTGTGACTTACATAGGACTTTCAAGATAATAAAATGCATTTATACCTTCAATTTTATTTAATCCTCAAAACAACTTTCTGGTGTGAGTAGAGCAGGGATTATCACCTTATTTTACTGATAAGGAATTGAGACCTTGGTAGATAACCTGTCCAAAGTCAAGGACCCAGTGTTACGTGGCAATAGTAGCACAAGAATGCAAATCTAGAGTGGTTCTTATTTCATATTTGTCTGTTGGCATGCTCAGTACTGCTACATAAGAAAACTTATAAATGCTGCTTGACTTGCACTGATTTAAGGAGCAATACACTGGATGCTTGGCTAGATAGAGGAGGTCAAAACAGGGCAGGCCACAAGAGCACTGGTGTTTGAAAGATGTGAGCAACAGTGACCTTAAAGACATCATCTTAAAATCTCTGACTACAACCCTACTATGCGACCTGCCCAGGGTCATGTAGCAGGGCACTGTCAGGATAAGAGCCAACTCTCTGGAACTCTGTGGCTTGTACTCTTAACTGCTTGAAATAAACATCTTATTTAATTTCTGCATCTTTTAATCTGTTCAAACAGTTTGCACTCAAACTCCCTGAAAGACCACAAAATAGAATTAGGCATCTGTTTCTATCATTGGAATGTTTTTCAAAAATCCATGAAGAAAATGAGTAGCAGAGTCCACAATAGGTAAGGTCCAAGGGAGAGCAGTTTATTTTATATTTTTTAATAGAAAAAGAGAGAATCAATTTTATTAATTTTTTCATCTGGCTTTGTTTCTGCAAAACTTAGTTGTGTATGTGGTGCTAGGGTTTGAACCTGGGACCTCACACTCTCCAACCACAGAGCCATCACTCCAGCCAGGGGAAAGCAGCTTATTAAAGAAAGAAGGTAGTACCACTGCTGCCTTTGCAACAATTGGAACATTTAGGATGTTACCGAGAAGTGGGCACCCACTCAAAGTTTTCCCTATAAAATCCATTGCTAAAAGGATGTAATATTATAGTCAGGTCTAGTTAAAAAAGACATCCAAATTTAGCTACAATGCACAGACAATAAGTTTCAACTCTGAGGCAGGGACTGAATTGCCCATGATTACATGATCATCATCAACAAAAGGGGGGGCGGCAATACAAAAGCAGCTTTTATCCCATTCATTCAATCCCTTATAGCAAAGCACAATGACTATAAGCATTGGCATTAGAGTCAGAATCTCCTGGGATCTAAACCTAACTCCATTACTTACTATCACCCCTTGAGACTTTACTTCAATTCTCTAAGCATCAGTATACATATCTCTAAAAGAACCTTAATGGTCACTGTAAGGACTAATAATTTTACCAAGTGACTTCACTATGTAAGGGTCTGTAAATACATCAAGAAACAAGACTGAAGAAGCCAATGCTCTCATGGGGCTCAAGATTCTACTATATACTAACCACACAAATGATCTGAAAAGAGAATGAAGTTCAAACCAGTTGCTTTTAGTTCTTGAAGAAAAATATCCCCTATGGGCAAATACTCTTGAATGCCAAAGGTTTTCCTGCTTCTCTAAACAACATATGGTTAAGACTGCATTAATCTGGAAGTAATGCTATTCGGATTTTGTAAAATCTTTACTAACAGGCAGTCTGAAATCCACTGCACTTACGTTTTCTTTGAAATACCAAATTCCAAGGAAGCAAAGGTTCAGAAATTCTATTTTGCCTTAGGCAGGATTCTACAACAAAATGGCCCCCATTATTCAGGTCTGACCTAAGAAACTCACTGAGCCATCTCTTATAGCATGGTTCTTGCTTCTTCTCAACTACCACCACACATCAGACTTCTCAAAAATCCTTACAAAGAAAGAGTGAGAAAGAGAATCAATTTTATTTATTTTTTCATCTGTTTTTTTGTGTCTGATGCTTAGCTTTGCATGTGGTGCTGGGATTCTAACCCAGGTCCTCACACATGCCAGGCAAGCGTTCTACCGCTAAGCCATGACTCCAGCCCTTCCTTCTTATATTTCTTGAATCAAAAATTTAAGATACATGGGCTGGAACAGTGGCTCAGTGATTGTGCACTTGCCTGGCATGTGCAAGGACTCAGATTCAAATCTCAGCACCACATATACAACTAAGTGGAGGAAAAACAAAAACCCAATGAAAATAAATAAATAAAATTGTTTCTTTCTCTCTCTCTCTCTTAAAACAATTTTTAAGATGCATTAATTTTTTTTTTTAAATTCTCTGCCCCACTACAGACTACGCATAGGCATAGTAATGAGTATGAAAGTACTGTGGAGGTCTCAGGACTGTTCATTATCTGAAACAATCTATTTAAAGTAGAACTGAATATTTTATCAGCAGTGGAAGGAAACAATTTTTCTGTCTCACGTCACTGACCCACTGATCTAACACACTGATGTGTGTTACCTTTTATATTATATTTCTTCAAGAAAGGAAATATTGTAGTTCCATAACAAGCTCACTTTAAGGAGAAAAAGAGAAGGGGAGAAGTGAAAGGCCTAGAAAAAGAAGTAGAGGGGTGCAAGTCAGGCAAACAATTACAGAGAAAGGAAAGATTTGTAGGCACAGAGAACAGAAGTCTTTCTGAGCAACACACCCATCTTGTGGCCATTTCAGATACTGCCACACCAAATTTAACTCATTATACTTCTGCAATACAAGGTAGTAGAATGTAGTAGAAAGCCCTGGGAATGTGGAATCAGCAGTTCTACTAGGGTTCCCATCAGTTTCCCACTAGTACCACTTGGGTAAGTTACCTGACTTCCATGAGCCTCAGTTTCCACACTTGGTATGTCCTACTTGATAGGGTACTAGGAGGATGAACTAAGAAGATTGTAAGAACTATACAAATACTGGAAATTGTAACAATTAGATCACAATGTTAAAACATAACAATGACATGTTTCCCTGGCATATGAGGCAAAGTACTTATAACCCCTACCTTAATCAGCAAGTGCAACCGAGTAAACCAAGCCATAATTTTAAAATAATGGACTAGGGTATTAATGAGTTGCAGAGCCAGAATTTCCTTTGTAAATTCTATGCCACAAAGTTCAAATATTAGTTCCCCAACCATTCACAAATTATAAAGTGCCTTTTCCATATCTAAAGGGGACCGTGTACCTCACGCAGGCAACAGGATGCAGAGATCACAGTGCACGTGGTAATGCTTCTTTTTAACTTTGAATGGGCACACAATTCACTGTGAGTCACCACTCCGACAAGAAGTGGCTCAACCACTAACTCCATCTCCCTTAGTATTTCTCAGTATTGGAGGCATAATGACAATAAGCAAAGGCTGCCAGGCATGGTGGCACACTCCTGTAATGCCAGTGGCTCAGGAGCCTGAGGTAGGAGGATCAGAAGTTGGAGGTCAGCCTTGGCAACTTAGTGAAACCCTGTCTCAAAATAAAAAACAAGGGCTAGGAATGTAGCTCAGTGGTAAAGCACCCCTGGGGACTGAACCCCCAGTTAAAAAAAAATTCTTGGTATTAAGTACAGCTGCAAGTTCACCACTGAAGTGTACATACCCTACCTAGCTTACCTTTTTGCAGAAAAACCCCATTCTCTTATGCCTTAGTGAACCTATAGGCTTTCCATGTTATGACTGAATTTCATCTAAACTATGTGAAAATAGGGACGAATCATTCAAAGTGTACCCAAACATGAAAAGTTCTCCAGGGCTGGAAGGAATTATTTGTCTATGTACAAAATATATGCGCTCAGCAGACATACTGAAGGCAGCCTTGCTTGCCTTAACTCACTCTAAGCTCAGGCAAGGAAAAAAAATGGTATCAGATACCCTCATCTGGACTGTGGGAATAAAGGATTCATACAGAATTAAAGAGCTTCAAGTCAGTGAAAATTCAGAAGATAAATCCTTTAGCTAGAAGCTATTTTTAAGTCTTGCCCAAATCCATCTAAGTCTTCCTTGTAAAACACTTTGTAGAAAAACCCAACTGCATATTTATTCATTCAACCAGTATTTATATGCTAGATCCTGTTTTTGGTGCTGCAGGCCCGCTACTCCAGGGGGAGAAAATCAGACAGGATGGGAGATAAGGGCATAAAGGACTGAGGTGGCTGCTACTTTAGAAACTGTAACTAAAGAAGGCCTCTGTCTGATACAGACAGGAAGGAGAAGAACATGACAAGCTGATATAAAGGCCGGAAGACGAAAGCAGACTCAGCATGTCTGAAAACTGGAAGGTGGCCAGGGGGGTCAAAAGTGGTAAGAGCAAACGGGTTGCCAGGCCAGACCTTGTAGGCCATGTAACATGACTATGCCAGGCCTTGTAGAATGTGACAGGAACTCCTCAGTTATGTTCCTCTTTTCGGGGGTAAAAAGGAGAGCTCTTATGAAAACAGAAGGGCAACCAACAGGTAAAGGAAGGGGACTAGGCAGGAGGCATGGGGAAGTACCAGGAAACAAAATCTACTAAATGATGCTATGTCCACATGTGACCAAGCCATGACGGACCCTGTAATATGTGTAACTGTAATGCACTAAAGTAGTTGCTGTATTACTACTAACAACCACAACAACAGAGGGAAGACCAGCAAGGTTAGTCCATGAGGATGGGGAAGGAGGAGAGGAGGCAAAGGGAATGAGACTGATCAAATTATGTTATACACATGTAAATATGCCATAATGAATTCTTCTATTATGTGTAATTATAATGGCACACTCATGCACACACACGGTCATCAGAGTTTTAAGCAAGGAAAAGATGGGATGGAGAAGTCAGGGAGGGGCCACCATATAAACAAGAAATGGTGGTGGTGATGAGATGAGGATGCTAGTGATAAAGGCTGATCAGAGTCAGGATATACTTGAGCCAGAGGCTGGAACGTGGAGTGTGAAGATGTCAAATGTGACTTCTCTTTCAGAAGTCATGGATGACAGCAAGGTTTTTGGCCTAAGCAAACAGGTACCATTAACTAAGATGGGGACACTGAAAAAAGAGAAAATTTTGGAAGAGAAGAAATTAGGACCAAAAAGGGGCAGCATCTTCTTGTATGTTGAGCCAGGATGAGGTAGAAAGAATGACTCTAAGAATCTCAGAACACACTTGGTTCTATGCTCTGTGAAAATGCATTTGCTTTGAACTTATTGCAAAATATCTGATATCCACTTGAAATACTAGAGAGGAAATAATTATAGCAGTAGCTGTTATTTCTTTTTAGGCACATAAAGTTATAGCTACTCCTCACACACACACACGAGCTTAGCCACAGTACCTGACACATGGTGAACTACCATGAAATGCTAAACATAACACCTATGATGTATGTATAATTTTAATTTGAATGGAAACTTTTAAAGATGATTTTAATTTCCAGAAGGTCTATTTCCTTTTGTTTTCAAATTCTCCAGTCACTTTTTATTATGCTTTCTATTGTTTCTTGGGTTAGTAGGTAGAGTTTTTGTATCCTCCCTTCAACATATAGGAATATTCCAAAAGTCCCACCTATATGTGGAAGTCTCAGATTCAGATGCCTCTTAAGAGCCCAAAGTCATATCCACTATGTACGTGTGATCATTAAAACTCTAGCAACGTGGTTCCGCATTCCCTTGGGATCCCAATGTGCCAGTTCATACACATGTGCCATCTCGGTGCTGCTTTCTTTCAGGCACCTGCACATCTCTGTTTCATTTCATGTTCATTCAAGTATCTGAACATTTCTTGGGTTATGGGTTATAATGTCTAGCTTCCCTGTATTGAAAGAATAAAGGCAGTTTGTGTTAGCTCACTTTGACATTTAACCAGAACCAGAAGTCCAGTATTATTTTATAGAAGAGAAAACTACCTCTTACATACGGATGAAGTAATTCAGAATTCAGACCTCGGAGTCTAAGTCCCCGCTGTTCTGTGGATTGTGAAGCTACCCAACATCTGCCTTGACACGCTGATCCCAGTTCTACTCAAGAAAGTAGAACTGTGTCTTCTGGACCCCATATGAATGTGAATACAACTACTTATTCTGCCTACCCCGGGGATTCCACCTTCAAATTCCAAACTAAACCTTCAATTATGTTTTCTTCTTCTTTAAAAATACAATTTATTAAAACATGAGCAAAAGGAGAAAATGTATCTTTTTTACTTTAAAAGAACTGTACATGTCATAAAAGCTACATGAAACTTATTGGGTTTTCTTGTGTATTGCGAGTTTCATTTTAGGGAATTTAGGAACTTCTGGCTGTAACGACAAACGTTAATGGTTAAAGGACAATGCAGCGGAAATCATGAAAGCTGAATCCTGCCACTAACCAGCTGTATGTCTAAGGGGCTACACCCTCACTGTGTTTTGTTTTGTCTTCAAAATGGGGACAGTAATACCATTCCTACCATTCAGGAGGTGGGGTGATGTGATTTAATTCACAGCAGTTATCCCAGAGTGTCTGTGGGAGATTGGTTCCAGGATGCCCCTTCGACACCAAAATCTGAGGATGCTCAAATTCCTTCTGCAAAATGGCATATAATTTGCACATAACCCACGCATATGTACCTCAAATCATTTCTAGATAACTAGTAATACCTACTACAATGTAAATGCTATATAAAGTTATAATCCTATATTGTTAATGTCAAGAAAAAAGAGCCTATAAATGTTCAGTGCAGACCTATTTCTTTTTCCCCTGAATATCTTCAAGTCTGTGTCTGTGATTTCAAAGCTATGGAACCCATGGATAGAAAAGAACTGACTATGTGAAAGTATTCTGGAAAGAAAAATGCAATATAAAAGAAAACATTTACTATAGGTTTTGCATTCCTAATAAAAAATGGTCTAAAACATGCGACTCTCTGAGCACCAACATGATGCTGCAAGTGAAAAACTCCACACCTGACCTCATGTGACGCATCACAGTCAGGGCATGAGTGCACTAAAAATGCTGCAAAAAATGACCTCCAGGCTTCGCATGGAAGGGGCATAAGAACAAACGAATTTGGAGTTTAGACTTGGTTCCCATCCCCAGACAGTTCATTACATATGTGTGAATATTCCAGAATCCAAGAAAGATATAAAATCACAAATACTTCTGGCACCAACCATTTGGGAAGAGGAATATTCAACCCGCATTATCATTTACATAATACAAATGTTAACAGTTTCATCAGGAAAAGTGAGATATTAACTGAACAAAAGAATCTTAATTAGTACAAAAAATATTTTACCTTCATGTTGCAAGCTAATTCCATTAGTTTTTTTGCATTTTCTTCTGAGCGGTATCTTTTAGGAAGCTGAACTCTGAAGAACTTCAAGGCACCTTCAAAGTCTGTCAATAGCAGGTCATCCTTGGAAGTCTTGAAGACAGTAAAAAAAAAATACAACCATATATAGACAGAAAAGGTTTGTTGTGAAGGTGTATGAGAAGCGCTTTATAATCCCAGCACTTTAAAAAAATCCCCAGAAGATATTTCTCAGAGTCACCTATGTACATTCCCCATCAAAGAAAAAAACGTGTGCGAGAGTGACCACTTAGAACGAGACCACGGCTAACAGCAAGGGGTGACCAGGGCAGGACAGGTAATTCATCTTATAAATAAACACATACCTTTAATAACCCGAGGGCGACATTAAAAATAACACTTATTCCCTGAAAGAGAAGATGAAAAGGACATTTTCAGTGTTTATATGTGTTACATATGCTGTTTGTCCTCAGAATATCTTGTGTTTTAGAGAAACTGTGAAAACACAAGGTAGGAAATGAATTAATTTCGAACTACCTTGGAAAATAAAAATTATAGGGTTATCACTGCAAAGAACCCATTCTCCTGTTTTTCTCAGAGGTTTTCTAGTCCTATTTTCACAATTGACAAGAAAGAATGCTTCCCCCAAATGGGCCATGATTCCAAATCGAAATATGAGTCATAAAATCGTGAAGAACCAGGAAATAACTCCTGGTGGACTTGCCCTGTATCTTATGCTATCCCAGTCCCAATACAGCAACCCCATGAGTCGCAGGTCCCAGACCTGAGTCTGCTCAGGGTTCCTTCCAATCTGCCTCCTCTTCTCTAACCAATCTGGGAATCACAGAGGCAAAGAATATATGAAGGAGACATTAACTTCTGTGATCGAGTTAAGCTCTAACTTTCTGGACCTCAGTTTCCATAAACCAATATCCTCTTATGGGTTCTCTGAGATAATTAGTTGAAAAGTTTATGTAAATCATTTAGCAAGCCACCTGGCCTTTAGTAGCTACTTAACAGATGGTTGTTTCTACTTGTAAAAAACAACACAATTTAAAGGTTGGAGATCAGAAATTAGTTACATAAATTGTGGCACATCCAAATAAAAGGGGTGTGTGGCAGCAAGTAATAATGGTATGTTGGTAATAAAAGAATGCATCAGGGAGGTAATATACGAATTCCTGTGAATTTCTACATGCTTTGGCTATGAAATAATGACAAAGAAAGGACAGAAGGAGTATGTGTGTGTTTATAGATGTTCAAGTATATGAAATGAAAAAGAGAACAGTATACATAGCATGAATGTTGTCTTAAAATACATACATACTGAACCATAACATATATTATGTAATGTCCCAAATGGAAAAACACAATATCTTATATAGAAATTATAAACATGTATATACAAACACACACAGAAAGGTTGAAAGAATACATACCTAAATGTTAAAAGTAGTTAACCTTTAGACAGTGGGACTAGAAGTTATTTAAAATTCTCTTTGCTTATGTTGTAAAGTTTCTATAATAAACATTATTTTCAGAGTTAATTTTTTTCTTAAACACACACATACCCCTCAAAACCCAAAAGTGTCATAGCAAAGGCTGTTATTTACTCTATATCTATCTTCTCTTTAATAATACACTCCTGGGCTGGAGCGGTGGCTCAGCGGTTACGGCGTTTGCCTGGCAAGCGCGAGGACCCGAGTTCGAACCCCAGCACCACGTACACAACTGAGTGTTGGAGCAACAAAGGCCATGTGAAAAACTAAATAAAGTTGTTTCTCTCTCTCTCAAAAAAAAAAAAAAAATACACTCCTGAGTTTTACAACCTGAGCTAAGTAAATTCCTACCAAGTTTTTGTTTCTTAAATGGTAGCACTGTCATGTAAATAAGTTTTGTCCAATTTAAAAGATCTCTTTTAAAAAGAACGGAAGCACCTGCCCCACCCTCAGTCCTCCTGGCTTGAACACAGCTGTGAGGGGTGCATTCTACTTCATTTAAAGATAGGGTCACAACATTCTGCCTTCTTTTACAGAAGAAACAAACTTATTTAGTCACTTGTTATTTTCAGTTTCTTTGTTAAATGCAGCCAAGCCTAATTCTAATACAAAAGTCTAATGTATCTTTTCTTAGCAGAGAAAACCTTCAACAAATGTGAGCAGTAGTTGCCCGAGGAAGAGTCACTTCAGCCTGGATTTCCCAGAAACAAAATAACATAACCGAGGAGAATAAACTCTGACAGACAAAATATATAAGGCAAGTGAAAGTCAAAGTGCTGTGGCCTCCGATACACACCTCACACAAAAGCAGGTCGATGATATGGAAGACCATGTAGAGAGGGAATTTTGCAGTGAAAAGCGTAAGAAACCACTGGGAGGCATACATGTGTGCTTCAAGGCTGATATCCAGGAAGTGGTTGTACAGGTCAGGGATGTATTCCTGAAATAGCAAACTGATTAGTTCTGGGCATATGCAGCTATCTTACTCCCTCTTGAGAGGCTCATAAATCTGCCAGGAATAGTCAAAAAGTCACATACTTTTGTTTTTCTAAAAATCTCAGTAATGCTCAGAAGAGCACTTCTCATCTGGTACCAAGTTGGCATGCAGTTCTCTTTTCCAGACCACAAACCAGCTCTGAAGAAAAAGGAATCCCCAGCATGGTGACAAACATGTGAAAAGCCAGTTTTCTTTCAAAGCTATGAAATAAATACCTGGGAAAGTTTTTTTCACTTTTGTTACGAGATTCCTGACCAGTCAGCTTCAGAGCCATGGTGAGTACTTCTTGACTGAAACTACTGTGGCAAAGTGCCTTACAGTCATTTGATCTTCTGGCTGTTTTTAAGACTGAAAACCCAGCTCACACCATTAGGTTCACACTGTTATTCTTGGAAATGACAGGAACAAAACCCGTCCTTAAGACAGCACTGCGTGCTCAATCAGCTCTCTCTAGTCCTGCTCTCTTTTTGCCCAAGGCAAGCTGGTTTCTCTCTTTACCTGCATGAGGTGTTCCAACTGGTAAAATTTGCAATGCAAATCTTCAAAGTTTTGCTTGAAAAGTTCCCTGAGACCATAGTCAAACATGATCTTGACCAGAACACTGAATGCCTGTTCTTCAGGCATCTGTAACAGACAGGCAAGCGGGGGGAAGTTACAAAACATATTACACAAGTTTTCTCAGTATATTAAATTCATCCTTCTATTGTCTTACCAGGAAATGTAGGAGTTTGCAGAACCTCAGGTCTAAAGTTTTGTTTACTCAGCCAAGAAATGTTCAATGATGCCTACTCTGTGTCAGCACTGTGCCTGTCCTCAAGGAGCCTCCCGTACAGCTAGGATATAGTAACTGTAATATGAATTAGGTAGAAGGATCAGTGAGAACACAGGACAGTATGATCTGCATCTGCCAGAGGGAAGTCAGGAAAAGGCTTTTTGGGGAGGACAGGATTTGAGATGAGTTTAGGAACAGGCTGACACACAGAGAAGGTTTCATCTTTCCTAAATGAGACCTCTGTTCAATCATTTTACCTCTCTCAGTTGCCACTTCTTTCTAGTAAAACTTTTCCTTCCCCATCACTGCTGAAAACAGATTGTTATAGAAACAGCTTACATATTCTAAGGCTTGCAGAAAGCAATGCCTGAAGTACCAGAGTAACATTTGCAGTAAGGCAAAAAGCACTACAAAACCCCTGCTTTATTTCTATTCATAAATAATATGTATGTATAATAAATCTATTTATAATAATATATACATCTTCATAGATTAACGGAAAAATATTTCCCTGAGAACCTGGCAAGATGTCTAGTTTTCAGAACAGAAGGAAAGCACTGGCAATGTTATTTAAGGTTTGGTGTGATTGCAGGAAGCCTGTGAAAAAGTCAAGAGGGTGGCGGGCTTCTGTGGAGCAAGATGAGGGAAGTGGGCTGAGCGCAGAATCACTACGAAGACTAAGGAGCAAATCGGTTAATAATAAACGAGGAGAGCACAGCAGATTGTTCAAGACACAGAAGGCAACTTTACTTCCTGACAACCACGCAGCATTTCTGTCTCCCTCCACACTGAAACAAACATCTTAACCCTGTGGCAGACAACAGGGAGTCCAAACCGAAACATGGCAATCTAGGAAAGCCACTGTCCATGGTTTAGGATACTTAAGTGGGGATTGTCACTGGACTGAGGTTACAAAAGAGAGAAACCATACAGGCTTGTGAAACTGAGATATAACGTTTTACCCCCACTTCGAGATCTTTATTGAAGAGGCAGCTGAAAAGCAAGAGAGCAAAGAGAAGAAGCAGGGGTTTTTAAGCCGCCAGCAGGGGGAAGAGTTTTACATAAGGCTGATGCATCTTAGCTTTATTGGTTGGAACTAAGTTTTCAATTTTGAAAAGGTCAGTCCTTAAGTGGTCGAGATATAACGTTTGACTCAAACAACCAAACAAAAATTTAAGACCCTTGACCTCTTTATTAATATCACATCACAGCTGTAGCATATTTTCTTATTACCACAATACCATCAAGCTGGGTGCACAATGGAGAAGAGCTATAAGTAGCTTTTGCTTCACCTATATTGCAACCTACACTAAACTATTCCGGACCCTTCAAAGGCTTCCTCCTGCTTAGGGCAACAACATGCAGGCTCCCTGACCTAGCATGCAGCCTTCAGGGCCTCCTGGGGAACCCTAGTTTCCTTCTCCAGCTCTTTCCCCTGCTTCCCTCCATGCAGGATATTCCAGTTACACTTTCTTTCAACTCCTTCCATACACATGTACTTCCCCATTTTAGGGCTTCTATATACTATCCCTTTTTGCCAATAATGCTCTCCTCTCCACTCTCATATTTTTAAAATAGTTAAAGTAACACTGAAAACTACATGAGAATAAAAGCCCTTCTCATTTTTCAGGGTATACTATAAACACTGCCTCCCCAGAGGAGCCTTTAAATCTAAACAAGGGTCTCTGCTACAATCTTTCATCAAGTTTTATTTTACCTTCAGAGTATCACTGAAATTTGTAATGACACATGTGTACGATCATCTGCTTACAACTAGGTGAAGTCACTACCACTGCACCTGTGAGTATGAAGATCACGTCAACTGTACACCTCTGACCTCCAGCACAGCACTTAAAACCTCATTGGTATTCTTGCCACACATTTTAATTTGAATTATGAGGAAATGGTTAGATAAATTAGGAATATGGGACATTTTACAAGATGACTTGACTTGCTTGAGTTTTTCAAAACTGTCAAAAAAATAAATAAATAAATAAAAGAAAGAAGGAAAGGGCCAATGTAGATGAAAAGAATAAAGAGAAATGACAAGCAAAGCAATGTCTGAATCTTCACTGGATCATGGTTATAAAAAAAAAAGACTATAAAATTCTCTACAGACAAGGGGAACTGAATTTGGACTGTGTGTCGTACATTATTGAATCAATGTGGCATTTCTTGGATGTGACCATCATACTACGGATATGTTGCAGAATGCCTGTGTCCTTACAAGATACATGCTCTAGTATTTAGAAGTGAAGTATTTCGATATTTGCTACTTCCTTTTAAAAAATATTTTCATGGTGCACACCTGTAATCCCAGCAACTTGGGAGGCTAAGGCAGGAGAACTGCAAGTTCAAAGCCAGCTTCAGCAACTTAGTGAGGCCCTGTTTCAAAATAAAAAATACAAAAAAAGGGCAGGGGGATGTTGCTCAGTGAGAGAGAGTCCCTGGGTTCAATCACTGGTACCAAAACAAAAGAATCACAAAGTATTTTTCAACAACAACAAAAAATATGTATGTGGAAAAGAGAAATAGAGGTGCAGAGAGAGACAAAGACAAATCAGTGTGGGAAACACTAATTAGTAAGTTAGGTGGCGAGTATTCTACATGGGTGTTCATCTTAACATTTTTCAACTCTACTGTGGATTTAAAAGAAAATAAAAAAGCTGGAGGGTAAAGGTCTTTGTGAACAAAAGCATGAATAAAATGGCAATAAACCAAGCCAATTTTTCTGCCTTCCTCTCTTCCTAATATGTAAATCCCAAAACAAACACTAATAGATACTAGCTACTTTAGAGACAACAGAGTGTCCACTGGGTCCAACCAATACTAAAATCTATCTAGTTTTCCTAGTAATAAGAAGCGAGTCTGTCCGTGCACTGCTTTTCAACACTGTCATTTATTCTCACCATGTTTCTATTCCAGTTTCCAGACACAGGAGTTGAAACTCATGTCTAAAGTCTGGCCAAACCCAATATAAAGCCATCCTTCAGCCTAAGGCTAGTAGAAGCTAAGGCCACCATGTGTAAGTCATATCAGAGACGGAATTACTCACATGGAGAAGCAGCACAGCAGCAAGAAATGACTGGCCCTGACAATAGCCGATCTCTTCATCATACACAGAATAAGCCTGAGAAGGGGGCGAAAAACACAAGAAGTTTAAATGAATGCAGCAACTCATGGACCATGGTTGCCCTCTAGGATCTTGAATACAGGAACCTGGAGGATGCTACCCACATCCTACTGGGGCATTCTATGGCTAATGAATGGTGCCAATACCTCCTCTCTAACTGTAATTCTTTCTTTACAATATATAAAACTGTCATCACACCACTTTCTGTGGTCAAGGAATGGAGGTTAAGCAAAAACCAGCTGAGCACTAAAAACACTCCTAAAAATTCTGTCACTGCTCATGCTGTAGCTTAGAAGTATCCTTTCCCCTCTTTTCTGCCTGAAACACAGTCTTCCTATAAGCCTCAAACATATTCTATCAAATTCACCCATAACTAACCCATCTCTTCTCTGTGGTTCTGTGGCAACTTCTTCACATACATGGTTATTACAGCACTTACCACACTGCATTTTAAAAGTCCATCTTCTCTCTGGATTGTAGGCTTCTGAGGCTTGGGGTGATGTCTTGTTCAACCTAGGGAGCACCTTATACATAGCAGGCACTCACTAACACTGTTAATGATATTCATTTTTCTTTCAGGGAAAAAGTCTTTTGGCAAAGACACCAAAATATAATTCTTTCTGTAATGCCAGTAATAACTTTTGTGATAATGGGTAATACTTTATTTGTGGGTTCCTCTGGAATTCTTATTTTTATTTTTCTTGGCAGCAGATAATTACTGCCCATCTCCTCTGAACATTATCTTACATAAACTACTAACATTTCTTGTGGTTTACTCTCTGGTTTTTTAGCTGTTTTTTAGAGCTCTGTTTTTATGATTAGTATTGGCAGTTCTCATGTAAACTGGTAGAAAGCAGAATTCCTATAGATTCAAGATGCTATTCACGGTAATACATTTATATCTGGTGAAGCTTCCTTTATTCTCCATTTTTTTTTGTGCCAAGGTTCCTGTGTCTCAAGAAAACAATTTAAAATTGGGTATGTCTAGAATTCTCTCTTAGCAAAATGTTATGCTAGATAGATGATAATCTAGTTAGTACATATAAGGTTTTATCATGAGCTTTTAGTGAAACTATGGCTTTTAAAAATACATATAGTCATGCTCTCATACATTCAGGCAGAACTGAATGTAATCTTATTAGACTTCCTACTTTATCACAGTTATCTGATGAGAGGGCTTCGGGATGAGAAACACATACATTTTCCCAAAGACAGGGCATGCAAAGAGGACTTTAGAAATGGTCTGTCTAGGGGCTGGAGTGGTGGCTCAGTGGTTTCGGCGCTTGCCTGGCAAGCATGAGGACCCGGGTTCAAACCCCAGCACCACGTACACAACTAAGTGTTGGAGCAACTAAGGCCATGTGAAAAACTAAATAAAGTTGTTTCTCTCTTTCTCTGTCTCTCTCACTGCTCCTCTCTCTTAAAAAAAAAAAAAAAAAAGAAAAGGAAAAAAAAAGAAATGGTCTATGATACAAGGGGATACCATTTTGCACCTA